>JTDE01000794.1:0-70398 GCA_014338405.1 Paragonimus skrjabini miyazakii
AGAACCCAGGTCATCCATAGCAAGAATTTTTTAACCGAGTTGGTTCAAAACTGGAATACAGTACACTACAATGGTGCGACACTATTCAGGAGTGAATTATACAATGATACAAAAGTGAGTTATACAATAATACAAAACTGGACTACAATACTACGATGCGATAATCAACAAAAGTGTTAAGCAATAATAACAGCAAAATAATACAATTAAAAACCATGCAAACAAGAGAGATCCACTAGTGCAGTCCTAAATATACCTAATATGACTAAGACGAACCCAAACTAGATAAAAAAAACCAAAAATATAAATGGCACGAGACAACCTGAACCAAAATCGAATCGCGCCTATCCGGTAGCAACTAATAAATGGAAACCAGCCCTCTGTGTACAGATAGACTATTACATTAGTGTCAGATTGTCACGGTAAATGATGCGCATCGATGTGTATGTTTGTGTGGTTCTTGATTTCGTTGTTTGACCTGATAATTTTCATTGAATTTTGCTATATAAACTCACGAAGTGTAATATCTGCCTGCTGAGATGCAGGTACAGATGCACTTAGGATACGCTGTAGAAAAAACTGTTTTAAATGTCTCTATTTACACTAATATTTCTCACTTTGTGAGTTACCCTATCTCTAATGATTAAGTACATCCGACGCTACCGTTTACCATGAGCTGTGTGAAGGTTGAGAAAAAACATAGTTCATTACATTTGCTCACCCTCACGTGAGTGACAAATTAGACAAGATGATTTACTTTGCATACTGTTCTGCCAGAACATAAATATCTGTGCAATATTAACACATACGAGTACCCCTGAATGTGCACTGTATAGTTTGTGGTTAACTTCACTTACACATGGAAGTAAGACAAGTGAATTTCTTCTTGAACCTCATAACCCACTATGTGTGATCAGTTCATCCATCACCTTGAAATAAGATCACAAATCAGACCAATTTACTAGCATGTATTTTCATTTTCCGAGGTTGCATATCACATTCGTGAGGAAATGTGGTCTACTTTCCATTTATCAGTAACACTTCCAAGTGAGATATCACTCGCGTTAAGGCTTATCAGTGGTGCCTATCCTTGCCAAAGCCGGGACTAAAATTCAGGTAACGTTTTCATGTGGCAACCATGTTGACCAATGCGTCATCGAACTCACATTAGGCATAGTCGAATCACCTTATCTGAATGCTCAAACATTCGGTCGTATGAGATCATTGACGTAGCGATCAACACGACCGCTTCGTATAAACATGGCTGGAGTTCTATACCTTTTTCCATACTGGTTTCTCTTTTAGGCATAAGAATTTATCTCTCGTGCAAAAGCCTTTCGTTTTAGTGCAGTAGAATTTCGCCATTATTGTTTCAGGCTGTGGAAATGGCTTATGATTGGCCTAATGGACTCATAGTTTGCGGCCTTTCTGATCGCGACTGCACGCATTGGCTGCTGCACTAGGACAATGTCCGAGGGAACACTTGAATTGTGAAGGCCGTTATGTGGTCCAATCAGGGTATAGAGTCCAGCCCAGATAGGGCAGAGAGCACAAGCCAATGATTGGACCAAATGACGGCCTTCACAACTCAAGTGTTTCCTCGGACATTGTCCTAGTGCAGCAGCCAATGCGTGCAGTCGCGATCAGAAAGGCCGCAAACTATGAGTCCATTAGGCCAATCATAAGCCATTTCCACAGCCTGAAACAACAATGGCGAAATTCTACTGCACTAAAACGAAAGGCTTTTGCACGAGAGATAAATTCTTTTGCCTAAAAGAGAAACCAGTATGGAAAAAGGTATAGTTCCGGTCGGGGAAAAGATATACACTACTGATGACCTCTCGCAGAAGGAAGTCTCCAATCTAGTGCTTCTTTTTGAATGAAGACTGACCGGAAGGTTTGTGTGAATGTGAAGGTTGTGACCAAATATGAATGATGTGAAACTTGGAATTAACCAAATCTCCGCCTACCCATTAGTACCGGAATTGTAATTTACGCATTTCAGATCCACGGCTTCTAGTAGACAGCATCTGTGCCAAATGCGATGTTATACGTCTAAAAGTGTAAGCGTTGTGTTTAATATGTTTCTCACCAATCAGTAACACAACGTTACCCTAATCAGGTTTCCAAAGTATCTGTGTAACGAAAACCAACCCAAGGCGGTCGGTACTTTAATCTCGATTTACCCGATTCTATTTGGCATTAGTTGGCTGTTATCCGATTTATCAATAGCGAAACAAGTGATATTTGTACCAGTTTGATCTCTCCAACAACAAATTAGAGAGATGATAGCTGGTAAGCAGTTACCAGACGAAATCATCAAGAACGCTATCGCACACATGTCAGCTGGGAATGAAATAAGAGACCTGACTTCTCCAATACGCTCGACAGATACCGTAAGATGAATGCGCATCAGGAACGATTTGTCACGTTCTTTTCGAGTAAGCTATCCAGGCCGTATTCCGATTAGATATTACCAACGCATAACAACTGATGCATCTTATGGATCCACTTTCAATAGACCTTAAAAGAGACCGCATTTGTCAACTCACCTGCGGTAATTGCGACACCATTTACATGGCAGTAAGTCAGTAAGCAAGTCAACTGAAAGTGCGCGGTATTGAAGACAAGAAGCATGCACGACTATCTCCCAAAAAGGTATACCAGCTTCAAGAGTTGGGAAAAGATTATGTTGCTATATTGCGCGCACTCTTGAGGCGTCAGAGCTTATGCTTCAGTTAACCGCAGACTATCCATAAAGAAGGTTCTTTCTATTCGGAACGATGGTTTGCCGAATCTCATGCAGCTCATATTAATTGTGCATGTGTCCCCATCAGTGATAACAAACCTCTGTTTGTCGTAAGACATCGACAGTTAGTTAGTGCCAGACAGAAACACTCCACGGCATCAGTGTCACAATCATTGTATGGCCATTGGATGTGGCAATCACTTCTGACAAAAGATACATTGTCCCAACCACAGTGGATCCTATGTAATCTCTGTTCCCTTTTTACTATAGATTGGATTGAAGTTGTACAATGAGAATGTTTCACGGGCATTGGGCTGAAACGTTAACTCGCGATTCGGAGGTTGAGATGATTCAACAATTTTGCATTATCTCATTTACCATATATCAACAAACTGATATGGGTTTCCGAAACAATAGCTCATCTGGGAACTAAAAGTTTTGATAAATATCCTTGCGTATTATCTCAGTATTGAGTGCTGCTTAGCCAACTTGCAAAAGATTGTCACAATCAGCATCGGTCTCCTAGTGCACGTTTATAACTGGAAAGCTAGACGAAAGGTAAAAATCAGAAAATTATTAATGTTGAAATCCCGTAACTAACGTTAATCTTTAATTCCTGATTAGTTATTAAGATTTAGAAGATGGAGTCACTTATTGGACTCAGTGCATTTCTGTACAGTTCCACCGGAAGTGAACGTTTACCTATGGATAGCCCTTATTTTGTGTGAAGTATGAACCTTACCTTAAAATATGTGATCTCTGCCCAATCTGTTCCCCGAGTCTTTGCGGTTACAATTCTTGTACACTTTGGTCTGGTTGCCTGTCAGTATTCACTGTCAAAACAACAATACTTGACCGGTTTAGCCCATGATTTCACTAATCAGGTACAAACCCAAACGAACTATGATAATCACATCTTAATCGATACACATTGAAGAGGTGGGCTGGCGACTAGAAGTCTCATTTGTTAATATAGTGGTTATCTGGTCTAACATCACCGAATTAGGAGCCCGGCAAGAAGTGCCTAGCGTGGCGAATAGTGTTTACTAAAATTCATATAAATAATGCTTACTGAGGTGCAAAAAAAAAACAAAAAAACAATTAGTGTGGCTTATTCTGAGTGGGTGGGAACCCCACCGAAGGATGTAAGGAAGATACAGATGGCAGTTATCGTGGCCTTTGAAACACAGTACTCCCCTCAATAAGTAACATATCAGGTAAACAATACGCTATTTGTGCTGATGGTCATTTGGGGGAGATGCACTTTAATCCCGTGAAACCTGGTCGGTGTAACACAACAAAATGAATAAGACTACGTTAGTTCATCAGAACTGTTAAGTTTGATGTGCGTTCATGGTTAATTCCCAGGTTTCATTAATTTATAACCTATAAACCCTCTAAAGAGAAGTAAACTATTGAGCTCACCTAACTTGTAACTTGTTGCGACGATTGGCCTCCAACTGTCCAGTATTTGGAGCCGTGCAACTTCAGTTTGAGAGGCTGTCAAATAGGTTTTGACAACTGATAAGTATTCAAACCTTGAGGCTCTTGTCTAACAGATCGACATTTCTAGCACCGTTTATTTCTGCCCAGCACAAATTTGGAACGAGTAGTATTCGGAAGAATTCATTTCAAGGGTAGTGGTTTATTAATTTACTCTCTCAAGAAGCCTCCTTGATTGGTTAAAAGTGGTTCACTTCTTTCGAACTTTTTGGTGGAAGAGACTTTAACTAAAATTGCAATTGTTAATACTTTTAGGTGCTCGGATTCCAAAACAAGGTCTTTGATTTCCCTACACTATCATGTTTGTAATAGATCACGCATGAAGGACACTGGCCAAAACTACTAGAGATCACTGGGTTGGTTTTAGTTGAGCGTTACCCGATAAAACAATCTAAAGTTGATCATGTCTTAACCTAGGTTTCCTAATCAGATGAAGCTCATAATCAAGCTTGCCAGAACGACGTATGAACAGAAACCATGTACTTCTTGAATGGGGTTGTTGTTTTTTGGCAAGTTTCTCTGTGGAGCATATTTGTACTTGTATCTGTAAGGTCGTTGATACTTTCATTGCCGATATTATTGTTTCCATATTTTTTATGTACATGCTGCTAACTGATTTATTTATTGACCACTTATTTCGTGTGCTGATATTCAAGCCCTAATGCTGATTGGTAAGGCGAAAAACGAAAAATTTATGAATACACAAACCAAATCCTCATCATCTTAAGAGACGGGAAGGTTACTGTCCTCTACGAACCGCTCACCACATGCTATCCTTGTACGATCTTCTATCTCGCAGCTTGTAATAAAATTGCCATCCATCGACCCACGTTTCACCCATCAGTTGACCATTAGGTGTTTGGTCCATGTTCATCAACATTCCGAGCACGACAACAATGTGGCGATTTGGACAAATGAATGTGAATCACATGTGACGTAGGGTGCGAGATGAATATGAAATAAACTCCGGGAGCGATCACATAAGAGAACGAAAATTTAACACCAACCACGAATCAGGTTGAAGGGTTGTTTCACCAGTGCACGCCCGTATAACTGTAACAAGGATGAATTAAATAATGAGATCCACAGACCCTATGCTCATCGGTTCTTTGCGGACGGAAAGCACTTTATTCAAGTTATAGGACGATCAAAATATACTATTGTTAGATTACATTATATAATACGTATTATATAATATTATTATCCTCTTGAAATAAAATGAGTCATCCTGTGTATCGTTGCTCACAACAGCACCCATGCTCAACAGGATAAAAGAAAACTTGTGCTTCAGTTCTCATTAGCATCTATGACTGACTACCATCGTTGCTGGCCCGTCGTCAGGACACTGTGCGTATGACAGCGTTGAGGTTGGATAAACTACATACTAATATTAGAACCCAGTGATTTTCCAAAATTAATGCCAATGTTTGAAGTTATGTATCAATTTTTCGGTAATTGATAGCGACCCAACTTTTTTCACCCTTCCTAAACTAATGCTTTTCGCCTAATAATTTACTGTGATGGGAATCAATAAAACGATCTAAATTCAATAACTGTCCAAAAATACGTGCCACCCATGAAAATCCAAAAGGGTTTTTGCCCGACTTCGCCACGATATTCCGTTGACTTGACCGGTAACACTAATCATGGTTTAAAAAGCCTGATTCTCAGTGCATTAGGGGTAAATTTTCGTGATTATCCCAGTGTTAATGGCTGGCAGGAAAACTGTGCGTTCGTGAATAACATATTCAGATGAACACGACCGTTCTGAACGTCCTCAAGGAAATGACCAGTCTGAAGTACTCACAATTGGATACATGTACCTTCCGACGATACTGGAATATCTTTGAAATGTCTTACTTTTCAACCAAACTTTGCGTTATCTTAGTGATTTTCCACATTATTGCAAACATTGCGATAATGGTTAACGGGCAACTATGTTCAATCCGTGTATCATAATTGTACCTCTTCTGACATATGGAAATTACATGCTTCGTAGGATGTGAACAATTTTCGTGTCAACATGTGCTACGCATTTTATCCATATTCCATTTGTTCCTACAAAATGATTTACCAACAGCATGCCAACGTTAAATGCCACTGAATAAATCTGTAGGAGCATCGAAGTGCACACGTGCTTTTGATCTTGCGAAACAGATTCTTTGGGTTTTGTAGAGTGAGACTGTCTACGTGTTGTATAAGTTAGTGTACCGCAAGGATTGATCATACCAGTCTAACTGAGTGTATGGATCGTTTACACGATCTGTCCGTACTAAAAATCACTTTGGCTTTAACTCTCCAACAGTTTTTCCTAGCCCGTTTGCGATTGGCTTTTACTTCACTCACGTGAATGCTATTGAGTCACGCACTTCGAATGAATAGATCGATATTTATATAAAGCCTATAGTCGAGTCACAAATTCCAGTTGTTCTCCAACTTCCAACATACCAAACAGGTTGACACATGAACAGTGGGATAAAAAACGATCAACCTGAAAGACCTGTCTCTGTCAACTTATCCAATAATAGTTGGCCTAGTGCAGTGCAGTTGCCAATTTGCAAAGATCCTTGGACAGATAATGTAAAACATTTGCTCAGTTGTTCCAATATTCCTTTAGGCGCCCAACCTCGCTGTCCCGGTTGTGGGTGCAGACAATACCGAATTCAATGTGAGAAACACTGGCCCCAGAAAATGACGGTCAAACAAGAGGAACAACAGAGAGCTTATTCGGAATATTTGGAAGCATTCAAAACTTCATGTGTTTGTGAAGCCTCCAGAGCAAGTCGAGTAATTCCCGTGATTCCTTGCTGTGAAGACCCGACCAAATGTCCATGTGATGCACTTATCTATCAAGGGTGTTGTTGTCGTCACTCGGAACAGACTCATAGTTCGGATGCTTGCAACTGCACGTCTTCCGATAATGCAGAGCTGAACGGTTGTGACTGCAGCGCACCGACAAGTAACACGTGTTGCGTCGTTCAACAACGTGACCCCAGACTGTGCAACCCACTACCATATGAACTGACTCACTGTTTGAATCACGGAACCAAAACATCTACTGCATACTGCCACTGTCGAACAGAGCTTAGTCAATTCAGAGTCTGACATTAACAATTTCCAGGGACCATTTTTTACGTCTTGCAATCTTCTGCTAGTTTTAATCGGCATTGCTCAACTTAATGTGTACTTCCATCATACTTTCGTTGACATGTTTTTTTTACCAACATTTAATTTAGCATTTCGACACACTTTTACTTTGAAAAGATGTATAAACTATTCCATTATTCTGATAGGTGATATAGGATTTGGTTGATATAAACTGAACGTCGCTCAAACTTGATGTTAGTTTCCGTATTCAGATAGACTTTACAGCTGGGCCACTTTCAAAAGGTGACATTAGAATTGAGGTTCACACATGTCAGGGCTGGTCAGTAGTACGGAGCTTTACTGCGACTAGATCTAAACGCCGACCCACATTCTCATGAGGCGACCGCCGCTCAGTAGACCTCAGAGTATGCATCATTGAAGTGCAATATCTTACACTGTCTTTCAAAGAAGTGGTACGCAATCTCCAAGTTTGAATTAACCGTTTTTAATGCTTCCACATATAATGAGACTAGATCGAAGCAGCATTCCCACTAGGGAATATGCGGCCAGTCAGCGCCAACGCGTTAGTTGTTGTGTGTAGAGTGGAGGCTGATTGGTATTAGCTAATTGAAAGAACGATCGGTTGGTAGGCAAAGTTGGCTTGAAAATGACTTGATTAACACAAGTTTCCAGTACGCGCAGTTAAATCGACTATATCAACACCGTAGATGGTAGGGATGAAAATGACTAGTCAGAATCGAGGTGAGTACAACTCAGTGGCAACCGCCAGTGTAACTATTACTTCATTTCCAATAACGTGAGATTGCCATAAAGACGTTTGTTCTTCCGAATTCTCGAAAAGTTAGCCACGTAAGGACAAAATAACTGAACATAATGTTTTTCGGTGTACAGGGAGCTATTTATGATTCAAACAGATGATTGTCTCTACATACGTAACTAACCATTGGAGTGAGAAACTGAAACGAGACAAAGTAGGATTTGGGGAACTAAATTGTACACCCACCGGTGACAGTGTGGAAAACACTGATACTCATCCATCGACGATGGTGAATAACGAAGCCAGAATACTGCTTTGCAAGCTTGTGATACGACTGAACTTTCTACCTATTATGACTGTTCTCTTGTGACAGTAAAACACATCAAATGGTCGGATGAAGTCTGAGGAATTAACTTCATCGTTGGTCAAAAATGTTGTGTAATTGATTGTCAGATCAATACGATCCGTACAGAGAAAAATCAGTTGGTTTAATACAGCCTAGATTAACTGAAAAAACACCACCTTCTCACCGATAAACAGCAGCATTTATTCTGGTGTTTGCTATTCGGCTGCTGGCGTAGACAAATGAAATCGTTCATGGAGGCGTTGGTTACTGTAGATCGGGTTCGTCTCCCGGGTTGAAGCCCTCGCGACTCAGAGAGTCAGTGGCTTGAAACTTTAGGTGAGATGGCGGCTAACCGAGCTCAGTGGCGTGAATGTTGTCGTTGTTTGTCCGAGTTGTCTGTGAAGTGAATGCACTTAATGACGCGGGGCAGTGAAAGCCGTAAGGAAGCTGTCTTGCTGATGACGCCTTACTTTCACTTACAGCTAGGTTGTTAGTTTGCAAGATGTAGGAGCCTTGATGTTGTATATTTGAATATAGACGTAGCTATTTTTAGTAGTTAGGTGCCCTTCCCCTCCCCTTTTCTTCTTCCCTCCTCCTAAACTAGGTTTGTTTTTCCTTCTTCGTGGCTATGTAGCAGTGAAACATCAGTGTGAATCACTGATGTATTGCTGTCTATGATGATGATGATGATGATGATGATGATGATGATGATGATGATGATGATGATGATGGTGATTCGGCCCCATTCGTGTTGAGTTCTGACCGGACATTCTGTTATTGTCCCCTACTGCTTTGGTTCGTCGAACAAATTGTTTTGTACTCACAAGTCTGTTACAGACAATCACTGACTGACTGACATTGATCGACCTCCGTACTACTTGTAGCAGCTTACGGGTTGACATTGGCTGACAACATGTTCTCTGAAGGGTGTGCCCTGGAATCCATTTTCGCTACAAAACTGAGGCTGACGGTGTCGAATTTCAGTAGGGAGAAAGACTATTTTACTAATAGATTGAAATACCCCTCAGGAAGTTTTCTTTCTATACCGTATGTCCGACAGTTTAAGAGAGAACCACCAGGTCTAACGTAGCTGACATGATATGCGCATCATGTCGGGGATTTGTCTTTTCATTCCTGTTTGGTGTGTAAGTTCACACGGTTGGTGGTCAGCGTTTCCGGAGTTACTTGTCACAGCGATCAAAATCACATAAAACCTGCACATAAGCATCACCACAAATGAATTGTGCTGTACCCCTTCGGATTCCACTCACACATCTCGTAACTTATGTAAACTCCAAGGAACAAGACCACGAGGCTTATGAAGAGAGTCCTTTACCATCCACCCGGTCAGCACTAGTCAGCCAGATGGTATGCTAGTAGTGGAGTGGAACTCTTATCTCCAGGAGACAACAACTAGGGCGACTTAAATAACAAAATTTAAGATGGGCCAATAAATGTTAAACATATAAGACAAGAAGCAATTCAGTATGAGTACATATTATTGCATTTAAAATAGAATGAAGGAAGGGAACAAAAGTTTGAAGCTGAACAAAAAACAAGCAAGACCCTCGTCACACACTGCATCAATAAAGCTGAGAAAAAGAAATGGTAGACATCCATTATGGTGTGTTTCCGAGAGAGGAATCGGGTGATTTAACAAACGACGGCCCCAGTTGATTGCTGTGAACGAAATGCTACATATAATAGACATTACTTACTTGCGTCTAACGTGCTGGTCATCTTTTCACCGACGCCGCTGATTGCTTAACAATCCGCGACGATTGACGCACATGGAGTCCATTCATCGCAAGGACAAACAGCCATGTCACCACGACCTGTGGCACTTGTAGTTCCTTGACACATCGCACACCTCAATCGAACTGCCGCATACTGAACCTTCGGATGCTTAGTCCGGACAGTATTCCCCTAGACAGTTTGGTCCAATGTTAAGTTATCTCAAGAGTTAAAATTAATGTATGATGCGGAAGACTTGCTTGGGTAACCCTATTCTCATGCAGATTCTGGATGTCGGGATTTCGTTTGCTAACTTACAATTGTCCGTACGGTATCTACTTCTGAATCTTTTCACCACCCATCCTACAAATGTGTCTAAGTCAATAAAGCTGACTGAGCAGAAGCATAGCTCCCAAACCGTATGTGTCTACCCAACGAAGTATCTCAGTGTTCGGAACCATATCCGACCACCGAGTATCTAAGATGGGTCATAGACGTTGCAGATGGAAGCGGCTCAGACACAGGACAGTCTGTTGACATACGGCCCAATTTTTACCGCCGCAAAGCAGCGTAGACAGCACCACTGAGCTATAGATGGGCATCTTAGTGTTCACCATCAGGCTGTGGTTTTTCCAAACACGTTTTTTAAGTCGTCCGAAAGCAGCGCTAGACCTCGCTACAAGAGCTTGCAGCTGGCGGCCCATGGTCGCCCTCTCGATAGTTTGCTACCCGGGTAGCAAAATTCCTCACAGCTATGCACGACGTTCCCATCGATGCGGATTCTAGACCTACGTACAGCACTTTCGCTTGGAAGATGCTGGAGGAAGGAAAATGTCTCAACTGAATTGATATCTAAACCAAAGTCGGACGCCGCAGTCGTGAAAATCGTAGTCAGTCGTGAGGTTCATCTTTGGTGTAATCTGATATCATTTTCGCACTGACGTCTGCAAACAGCAACATGCGCATCGTCGAATTACGTAGCCAAGTTGGAGCGCCGAATCTTCAAATACTCTGCAAACAGCCAGCCATGCGGCATTCAACTTCAAAACCGCTTTCAGAGCTCTGACGAAAAATTGTTAGCATTGCAGTCAAATATAAACTAAATACGATTGGGACTGGGATACAAACATGCTTTCTGCCAGGGATAATGTCAAAATAGTCAGAGATCAAGCTACCGGGCCGCATTTTTGTTCACGTGCAACATGTCAACGAAACTGACGATCTTGCCTGGACATTCAGTCATATCAATCACCGTCTGCAATGCCTCACGGTTCATGGAATCAAACGTCTCGGTGAAGTCCACGAACAGGATACTCAACGGCTGGTTGCGTTCACGACAATTCACCTGGATCTGTCGAACGGCCGACATAACTTGGTCCTAGTCGGCTTATGATCTTTGCGACATTCAACCCCACGCATCTCTCGCGTGGCACCGAATAGATGACAGTAGGGAATATGAGCCCAAATAAACGACTCTGATCTGTATTGCCTGTGCCATGGATTGAAAAGTTGCATACGTATACGCTAAGGAACTCTGTACTGTTCTATGCCAGTTCCACGGGTGTTGAGGTTAGACAACTACAAACTAGGCTATGATCATTAGACTGTCGACTTCATCGGACGAACTATCAGGGTTGATCTATGTTGGATTGTTAGTATTTTGATCCCTCATGGACACCATATCTCTCACTAAGTAATGCATTAGTCTTAAACTATCCCATAAGCATACGCCATACATGGTCAACTCAGTGCAGCCTATGTATTTTATGGTCAGTTATCGGCGGACCTTTTTTATGTTAGTAAATAGGGCCATCTCTTTGGATTCCCACCCGGGAAAGACAGTGCTTCCCCTTAATATAAATGTCAGTACTGATGCTTTCGTCCGCCTGGGTTGAAACTCAAAGAACAAGTCATGAGCGTTGCTGCTGGATTAAACGATTTTGATTTACATCCTGTTTGTCCACACTCGACCAACAGTTTGTCAAATCTAGCAAGGGTCAGTCAGTCCCTCGGTTGGTAACCGTCATTGTTGGACAGAAATTACGGCAATTCAAAATGAACCAGTTTAATATTTTTTGTGTAAGAGTGATACTGGAACCAAAGCCTTCGTGACGAGACGTGATTGCTAATAACAGTCAGTCTTCACAAGTGTGTGGACTCAAACCTGTAACCTCGAAATCAAATTGATAACTACTAAACCAAAAGAGATTCATTTGGTTGAAGTTTTCCTTTATTTCTACTGGACATAATGACTAAACAGAGAAATACGTAGAATACAGTAATAGATCCGCTTTTGTTCATTGGTTATTTTTTCATCGTTTTGGTTTATGTTAACTGAGCTTAGTGACATAAGAGTTATTTATAAACGGAAGGTAAGTGATGCCAATCACAATACATATGACACGCAAATAGCAGTATGCCGAATATATGTGAATGACAAAGCCGCGTGACGAAATGTTAGAAATGTTGCGAACCATCACCTGTAATAATGAGAGGTTTTCAGAGTGTGACGGACGGGTGAATTAATGTGAGAATAGGTTTCGACTTGTAATCTGTTTGCTGGACAAATCTATTCGAGCCTCGAAGTCGAACATCCTCATCAAAGGACCGCGTATTATCTAGCTCGTCTGGCGGCATCAAGGTGGGATGTGTTGTTCAGCGTGCTGCTTACCACAGCATAGTCATTCCATGGAAATTTGTGTAAAAACCTGAGTAGTTGTGGCAGTGTTTGTGGTCATGAGTCATGCAAACACTGAATAAGGTACATCATTGTTGGCGCCAACGCTAAATTTGCTGATAAAGTTGGAGCAACTGACCACATCGGGTTCTTGTCGAATACACATAGCCGCTTTTATAGTTCACGTTATAACGTGAGTTTGAGGTGCCCTAGGTATTTCAACAAATATATTTGTTGAAATAGGGAGTGAAAAGTTATCAACACTGAGATGCGTTGCGTATTGGATATGATGTGTTAGGGAGGTAATTGGCTTGAATGCATACCTGACAGGCTCAACAAGTTACTTAGAGAACGTGTACAGATAAATGTATTTGAGATGTGGCGCTGCGTTTAACATGAGTGTTCCGGTGACTGAACAGCGGGTTTTCAGTGCCGAACGGGGACCTTCGAATCACCACACACCAACCAGATACAACGATTCAGACAAACGCTCTGGCAAAGGTTCCGAACACTCATTTGTGTTATTCCATTATAAGATATATTTGTAATTGTGGTCACGTTTGGACAATAACCACTGTGTAGCGGTAGCTATAACCACATGACTGGTGGAGATAAATTTACTGACTGGCATTTTAGCTGAATGACATTACATATGGTTTGACCATCACTGGCCTATCTATACTATTAAATAGTTTAAATGTTTGTTGATCGATTGGTTTGAATGATTCACGTGATGATTCTTACTCGCTCAGATAGCATAAGATATACGTGTGTCTAAACACATCGTGTGTGGCTAATCAGAGACACTTGGGTATCTTTCTGTTAGTTTCATGGATGTGAAAAGGCCTTGAACTGTGTTGCCCATGGCTGGTAGAAACGGTAACCGGTACACGCATGCCAAATTCTTCCACAACCATGAACTCTGATCAAACCGGCACTGTTGACAACATACAGTCTCCTACAAGTGAGGATTCCAAAAGCGTCAGTATCGGTTCACAGCACTATATTTACGTACTTCATCATCCAGATTGCAAAGGAAACTGCGACACAAACCTGTTCCAAGATGATTCACAGACATGCAAATGTAATTTACTGCACTACAAACCGCAACAAGTTTTGGAGGAAATCGCGATTAGACCCATTTCAGCTTGCTGTGCAAGCCTGAGACAGGTCGATATGTATGGTCCGCATCGGTCGTATACGCAGCAGTGTAGTTATGATCCACCGTTTATCAACCAGGGAACATATTGCAGATTTGGGCAGCGGACCTACGGTGCTTGTCCATGTATCTATCCAATGCATTTTCTCAGCGAAAAACACCTGGCTTGGATTAACAAGTACAGAGACTTGTCACCTAGTGAAGGCTACTGGAAAACGAAGATGTGGCATGGTGTGGTATGACTAATTCGATTAGTTTATTTAAACGTGAACAGCAGAAACTTGGGGAGTTCCCTCATTTGAATGCCATTGATTTAGTTCCTCATTTTCTATTCGTGACTGCACATTGCTTTGTCATTAACTAGCAAATAAACGTTATCTTTTTACTTGACACTTACCCCCCCTTCTGCCTAACCATTCGTTATGCTCCCGTTTCAGTTATCGTTTGTAGCCGTGGCTGCAAATATTTGACTAAAACTAGTGTGAGACGTTTGAGATAATGATAACCACATTTAACTCACAAGCACGGCTTATAGTAGTGCAAGTTATTGTCGATATAAAGGTACACTTTGTTCTCTCTTCACATTGGACACCCCCGAGAAATCTGGTGAGTGTTTAGTTTGAGGATGTGTTAATTATGAGAATGGACCAGGGACCAGCGATTAGTAAAGAAATCAACTGTAATGAGATCACTTTCGATGTCCCCAAAATACTAAACTCCCTGCGACGTGTGAGTTGTCTTATTAGTACCACCGTGCCTGTTCACATTATTTTTTCGATGTGAATTTACTACAAATCACTAACATCAACGTTAGCGTGTTGGCATGAGTATCGCAGCTTTACTCGTGATTGTCTGATGAATCCACGTCACCTTCACTACTGTAAGCTACATTTACTAGGATGACAGTGTTTTATTCATTTCAGTTGGGAGCGTTGCTCAACCAGTCTGACGCTTGTTTGAATTCTGAAGTTTGACTGGCGTTTCCGTTGACATTTGTTCTCTTTGGCGACTGTCGTGCGGTTGTGCTTAAGGTTCTCTGACGTCCAATTCCCCAGCCCCTTTAACTGTTGTGTTGAAGTCTGCTTGTGAACGGTGAGTGAATCAATAAATAAAGTTCGTTTGACGACTCGCCGTTTTCACACTACGACTTGCGGTTTGCGTTAGCATAAGGCTGGGGAAACTTTGGGCATACGAACCAAAGAGTACGAAACTAGCTTCGCGATACGTTCCACTGTTTGCTACATTAAGATATTCTGAGGTACTCAAACTGCCTAGCAGCCGCATTGCTTGGCGCGATGTAGGTGAGCTGCTAACCATTTCGTAGCCATTCTTGGGTGTAGGAGGTTGTCTCCCTTTATAATCGACTATAGAACAGCTGAAGTTATAGAGAGTTAAATACAAAGATGTCCAAAAAATAATCCTTAGTTAGATGTAAAAGTGTGCAACATAAACTTGACAAGGCAGCAGTGTACATTTCAAAGAAGTATTTTGACTGATGTTTCCTGGTTGAACACTGTGACATGACTTGCTATTGACACAAGATTATTTGACTTCCAAAGGGAAAGTTCCAGAATGATACATGAATTGAAGCTTTCGCCCCCAGTGTCAAATGTCTGCTCTCACAATGAGTCATTCGTAAACCGGAAAACGCCTTGAATCGACATCATCATCACAATAGCCATGAGCGTGATCACAAGATACTGTGGCTCGGAACACTGCCCACCCTAACGGTGACATGCAGTATCCTAGAAGAAAAAACCACTTCCAAAACTACCCGCTTTCGAAGCAGGAACCTTGGTCAATCGATATGCTTCGCGGTATTTCCTGATCTGCAACGATGTGCTCCATCACCATCCTGCATAGTGTTCTCAGGCTGATCGAATATAGCGACTGCTTTGGTCCATCTTGTGAAATGTTCAGTCATGACTTTGTTGTATTGGTTTCCGGAACTGGTTACTGGAAGGTTTACAACAGTCTTCCGTATAAGATTCCGACTACTGATCCAGTTAATAATTCATACACTATGCCTCCAAACCTGCATACTATATTGCCAAGCGTTTATTAGTTTAGGCGAGCTCTTTTGAATTCGGCCAAAGTCATCTGGCCGTTTTGTTTTCACGTTGACAAATTAACACCCTTCATTACAATTAGAATGGAGCCTCTGCAACCAATAATTTCTTGAAGTTTAAAGCAAATTAGAACCACAGCTAGTGGATTTTGTGCCAAGGGATTACGACAATAATCAGACGAGAATGTTTTCAGGATTACTGAACTGATAATCTCTCTCATTAGTTCCCCGTTGTCAATAAAAGTACCCCTGTGAACAGTAAAATTTTTGCCTTAAACAGGTATGTTAACATACCTTCAGATTTTAGAAAAGAGTTGGATTATTGCGGAGACGACGAATCCAGAATGACAGCATGAGAACCACGTTTTCAATATTGCCCACAAAAAGCCCGTTAGGCTGGTTCACACAAAAGTATAACAGACAATCCTTGTGAAATGTTTAGTTCAATCAGTTTAGGTGCGTGGTGATGCGCTTGATACATGCGCACATACGCGAAATTGAGACATTTTTATTTGCCGCAAAAGAGAACCAATATCGACTAAACAGTTACTGGCAATGGGGTGGTGAAAACATGATGAGCCAGTCGACAGCTTTTTGTTAGTGGGACGTGAATCCGCTACGTAAATGCTTATTACTGATGAGTAATGCGGCAGGTTTGTTGGTCCAGAAGATCAAAGTGTATCTTTACTGGTCTCCAGTCAGCAACAGAAACAGCAAACCCATACCCAAAGGGCGTTCTAACAGTCAAACGTTTGGCATGGGTCTGTAGATCGTTTGTTGGAGCGGTTGCTGCGTAAATGCATGTTATTTCTGTTATTGGTTAGAGTCCGGTTAAAGCCCAACTTTTCGCAACTGGGTCTGTTCTAAAGTAAACACGTTTCCCAAGTTGGTGTTAATTCGGTTAATTGCCATTCCTGGTGACGTAGTACGATCTCAATCCCTGGACGGGCATCTGACTGTGGAAATGCACAAACGGAGGTCGGCTTAACTGCGATTTCCTGTAGACACTGGATTGTATAGCTGACCTTCATTATCGTTCAAACGTGAAGCTTATGTCGTGTTGGTCATTGGCGTATTGGGTGAAACGCATTAACTTGTGTGAAGCACGTCTCTAGGATAGACTCGATTCAAAACCACGCTATCGGGCTATTGAAAACTAGTGTTTTAACATTATGCAGACCCGGCTCAGTGCGAAATTTATGCGTTTGATCAAAAGTATGATGCGGAACTTCCATCCTTCAGATTATTGCGAATCTGTTCCACAGAGCGTTTTCTGGAGTTTCTTCAGGACGGTAACGTTTCATTCGCATTGTGCATCTATCTCTTAAATAGACTTATAATCCGTCAACTTGGCGTCGGGTACATTTAGGCGATAATTATGAATGATCAAGCCTAAGACTCGATCTAAAAGAATGGGTGCTTGTTAACTAAACGAAAAAATCACAAGAATTGACAGTTCCCGGTGTATAACTAAATAACTAACCATCGCTGTCTTCTCCAGTCATTTGTATGCTCTGAGAAGACAGACAAACACCCCTGTGACGACTTTGTCCAAGATGCACGCTAGGTATAGGGGCAAAAGCTGGGGTAAAATTATCGTTGTGCATGGTTGCATTGGTGATGCTTGTTCTGGCTACGCCAACATTCAGTATGTGAATAAAATTGATGGTACGATGCTTAGGAACTTGGTCAAATGCACCAGTATGTGTATGTATGCAGCTGAATTTGGTAAAGTGAGGTCGAACAAGGCTCTAGGAGTAAAAAAGAAATACGCTTTGGCTAACAGTTGTTGAAGTAGAACATGAAGAGAAATGGCTCAGCGAGTGACTTGCCTGTACCTTCTATCTGGTAGTTTGTTGAACATAGTTGCAATTTGTTTGTCTTAATAATCTTATGGGTATTTTAGTTTGTGTAACGAAAGTCATTGGGGTATGCATTGGTAGACATGTTTTTAACCTAGAAAACCGGCACTCATGCGAATTTTGAATGAGGTGTCACTTACTTCTCATTTATATCCGTCTTGGACCGTTCGAAACTGGAACATTCAGCACGCTCAATCAACTACGTGGTCAACTTACTTGTAACTGGGCTTCATCGAGTTACTGGGTAGACTTTGCTGAATTACGTACCATCCACTAACTCGCGAAGTAGATGAATCTATCACATATAATAAGATATATGTATTAGCCCTGGGTGCGCTTTGAACTAATGAGCAACGTGTAAACTGGCCGTCAAACCTGTCAGTTCGTTAGCTCGATAAAGACTGCTTCCGTAGTCTCGGCATACGTCTCGTAAACATGTAGGCCTACCAGACGACCAGGAAGGATCGGGAAAGGATGGCTACAAAATTTAGTTCTCCATTAATACTTTGTTACAGTATCAAATAATAAAACCAGGAAACTAAAAATTTTGATAGTGAAATCATCAAGAGGTTATCCATCTGAGGTCACTGACGACCAAATAAGTAGCTCAAGACAATACGCATGCAATCAGAAAGAATGAAACAAACGTTCGGATTAATAAGAAGCTTTTGAGCAGAGATTTAACGCAAATTAAGTCAAAACGATATTTTGGTGAATCTTCAACGCTGAAAGGTATACAGATCAATGGCAAATGAGTCGTTCGTTTTGGTCTGTTCGGCGATGTATTTATTCGCAAAAAAATCAATAAAAAACCATATTGGGGTGGTAATTGGCAAAAAGGGAAGAAGAAGGAGATAGCTTCAGAATGAAAGAAACTATTGTTGCAGTTACATGGTATACATGTGAACACAACAAGACACAGGACATTCAACTGAGGCAGTAGACTCATCAGCATAAACAGTCGTATTGTGTAAGAAGTCAGCTCAAGTTGTCTTACTTCAAATGTAATCTGGTCAGCGCGTTTTCCGTGGACTGGCTGTCGATAACGATCAAGCTTCTAGGGAGTCTACAAAGTACATCAAACAAGCGCGTACTGGTTGTAGGCGACAAAACACTTAGTTGAAGGCGACACCCCAACTTTATCCATAGAACGCTGATTGGCGCGTAATCAAATCGGATACCAAGTGTCAAAACTAGTGTATTGAAGGCGGGCAATCTAACTACACTACTCACGCTGCCACTCAGTTATCAAGCAGGAGCAGGATATTGGGATAATCGGGTGTAAATACAAAAAGAAACATTGGACAGCACGTTGACACGAAATGCTATTTTTCATACATGAATTGGGAATGGGCAACCTTTGCAAGCTTGATGTTCTTCGGATCTGTGTTGTATCAATACTGGTTGAATCGATTACAACGGTTCCATTAATAACGTAAACGGTGAGGTAATTATTACATCAAACCTCAATTATTCACCTTCAAAGAGAACATAACAACAGAAGGGCATCAAATAGGCCCCACAGATCCGTGGATTATATCAACAAAGAACCGTCGGTTAAGGCCGTCAAGCAAATGTGAAGCCAACAAGAAAATGACCTTGGACGATGCATGCATGTGAATTGAATACGTGTGGATCGACCGTGCTTAATTATTGTGCGCCATTTTCACACTACTGCCACATTGTCAGTAGCTAGTAAAAATAATTGATTTTGTCTGACAATTGAATGAATAGTCCTGTTTATCCTCCCGAAATTGTGCGGGTAATTTCGTGCAGTCATGTACGTCAACTTTTCTTTGAGGTTATGTCTACAAGCCAGGAGGCCTTTATTTTGACCGCATAACCTCCACGATCATGGAACGCCAAATTTGAAACTGTGAACATTCCTGCAATCCACTTATTTATCGGCGTCTTTTCCCTTTTATTGTGTTACCAAGAAATTGGTCACGTATTTTCACATTGGTACCTAACGATTTGCTTGAAACCACTCTTCCAAGAGGCCCAACCTATCGCTGTTGCATGTTCTGTGATCCGTCTCTTCCTTTCGCGGATATTTACAAGTAAGTACACTCATCAGACCGTGTGCTATGAGTCCTGAACGAAACTGGAAACCGGATAACATGTGACGTTATTGACAAGTAATATTAACGTTACCGTTGGCTCAAACAAGTGGATCTGTGAAGTTCGGAGCTTGTAAATCAACTGGATGCTAAATTGCGCCAGCAGGGTTGTTAATCTTGTAAACTAGCACTGCACTTGCAGTAAACACTTTGAGTAGTAATGCTAATGATACCATTCACATTACTAATACAAATGGTGTCATCCGAAACTCAGCCGTGGCGTTACTCCTTAGTTCTGGCTGAATACAGATAGTGATGAGGGTGGGCGAAATTCAACGTACATCAGTTTGCTTGATTGTAGCCTGGGCTTACACAACTGTAGAAACTGCAAACTGGACTGCAAACTACAAACTACAACTCGCATATTTGTGCACAGCGTGTTTGCTACAGTTTGATGTGCGCATATCTTACGAATGTTGGTATCCTACACACACTTATTCTAGCGGTGCATCTTTCTATTATCATTTGTACAGCCCGCACTGCCTGAATACCGTGTTCTTGTATGTTTATTTGCCACAGCACTACCAGAAGCCTTTTTGAAAGGCGATGTTTACAAGGTTTACAAGATAATCACTCCACTGACAAGGAAATTGACAGATCAGTTTGTGTCAGTTTCCACAGGAGCACGTCCAAGGAGATATTTGCGGATGTTCGCCTTGAAGACGATAAAGCCCTGTTGATTGAGTGAATGTAGTGTCACAGTAAGGAAAGGAAGGACAAGAAAGGAGTTCAACTTAACGCTACTGTATCATTCATTTTTCGGGTGGAAGCATGCGTTATCAGAAACCAACACGTAATTTATCAACAGTTTGGATTTCACAATTGACGCTGAGCAGTGGAAACGTTGTTTCGTCTCTATCCTCGTTATTGCTGTAACATGTGATCAGCATGTTAATGCATTCGTGTTGATCATGGGAAGATTTAGCACCGAGAAACCACTTCCTCTCTGTGCTTGTGGATGATCCTTTGATGAGTAGCTTGCTGGTACAAAACATTTCCGTTAGATACGCTTGTATTATATACTAAGGTTCCGCTTACTAGTATCATTAGCTAGGCTCGTTTGCATGTTTTATCTGTCTGGGTAGTATTAAGTGCTATCACTGAGGTTTGGCTTGATGTACTTTATTAGATTCTAGAGCCAGTAAACAAGCTGTACTTACCACAAAATGACACCAGTGGTGTGGTATCATCACATTAGCACGTTTGTCTTGGCTACATAAATGTTTGTGTATGTATGCACTGCTTAATTAGCGTGCATTCATTTCGGAATGCGGACGCCGAAACTGCGTATACGCGGATAAATGAATGACTATCTTTTGTGTTGTTCTGGTGTTAATACGCACTCGCCCACCGTGGCAGTGTGGCCGAGTGGTCTAAGGCGCTGGTTTTAGGCACCAGTCCGAAAGGGCGTGGGTTCGAATCCCACCACTGTCAGCCTTTTCGATTGTGGACGTTAGCTTTTCTGAAGGTGACACATGCGGTAGGGCACCGATGACTACAGACATTATTGTGATTGGTTGAAAATGTCAGTGGCCTGTTTGAAAACCGTATGAAGACGGCAATCTGTGGTGGAAGCCTGATTTACCTTATGTTCTGGACGAATTAACTTGAACAGCCGACTTTTCTCTCTGGTCCATAAGTAGTCAGGTTGATTACTACCAGAATGCGCATATATATCAACAGAAATAAAAACAAGTAAAAATGCGCTAAATTGTATAATGACATATATATATATATATCATTATACGATTTAGCGACATATGTAATGTGTTAGTGAAAAGGAAAGACGGTATTTTTCAATTATGTGTTGGCCATAGAAGGTTAAACAAGGTCACTATTAAGGATGCGTTCCCAGTACCCCACACTGATGATCTGTTTGACAATCTGGGAAGTTCCCTCTACTTCAGCACGCTTGATTTAGCTTCAGGCTATTGGCAGGTAGAAGCAGGGAAATCAGTTCGGGCTAAAACTGTTGAGGTGAGCGGCGGCCCGAGCCACAGTACCTTTTGGTGAGGCTCATGGCTGTTATGATGATGATGATGATGATGAAAACAGCGTTCTTGGTACCCACAGGGCTGTATGAGTTTCAAACGATATCCTTTGGGTTATCAAATGCCCCCGCCGCATTTGTAGTGAGATTTTAGTGCACGGCGCACTAAGTCGTTTTCCCCAGGTACGAATTAACCAGACGCGAGAGAGAGAGAAAGAGACCGAATATTTATTACTTGAAATATGCTATGGGTCTCTTATAGCGCTAGAAAATGGCACCGACACATAAGTTAGTTAGAGAGGCTAGAGACTGGCCGTCGACGAGCGATTAAACCGCCGCCGTCACATGGCATGCAGACAAACAATCGGACAACATGCATCATGCGGACTTTCTTAATACCCTAGGTAAAATATGCAACTATAAGTTTTGGAACTATTTTACACATCATACCGCAGGCGGGCAGGTGAAATTTCCAGGTCGCTACAAGATCACATTCGACGTCCCCAAAATCCTAAACTCCCTGCGACATGAGAGTTGCCTTGCCAGTACCACCCAGCCAGCACGACCGTCCTATGAGTGTCCCATGAGTGTCCTATGAGTGTCCTATGAGCGTCCCGCGAGTGTCCTATGAGCGTCCTAACTGAACATTTTTAGGTCACTCATAGGACGGTCAGAAAAATTTTCCGCGTAGCACGGTTTATACGGCAATTTTTCAATTCCACACGTAATTCGCCGATTAAACTTAGGGGAAGCTACTACTTACGTTGTCTTTAACACACCAGCCCTCCGACTTAAGACAAAATAACGGAAAGACGTTCCATGTAACAAGAAAAAAATACGTAGTTATTGTGGAAATATATTTGCATTTGAAAATGTACAACCGTAATCAGATATTCCGTGTTGTCGTGGTACTTGAAAAATGTCCGTCACGTTTGCACGCACTGTTTGGCTGATGAATAACCTGTAAATTAGATACCAGATGCAGTTGCAAGGATAAGTTTGAAATGATATATCTCCGTAAATACTTCTGAAAAAGCAAAATTGAAACATAATAATCTAACAGTATTCTTTCTAGACATTGCAATAATACCACAGATGCTTGCTAGTTTATAACCAGTAGCCTGAACATGCCATCCTGAACTTGTACAAAGTTCAAACATGACCCATAATAATACAAGTTTCATGGATGTGTTTAAAATCTCACATCTTGCTTGTATTTCATCGGTAAACTTACCAAAGTTATCGTAATTCCTTGTAGAGCCTTCTTCGGTGTTACTGCCGCATTAAAGAGATCACACAGTCTTCCCAAGGTGTGATTTTAAAATTCGCGGGCATCAGATTATTCACATTAAGCGAAGATAAACAAGTTCTTTCGGACAAATAATGTCCACCAATTTCGTCCCTAATGTAACCCACTTCACGTGTCACATTTATTTAACAGATAAGTAATTTATTACGCTCCCGAAAAGCATTTTTTGCGACCGTCCCGCGGGGCACTCATAAGACACTCAGGGAGCGGTCGACCGTCTTATGAGCGTCCCATGTGCTGGCTGGGAACCGCCCTGGTTTACATTACCTTGTGAATGTAAGTTTACTACAAACCACTAGCATCAAAGTTAGTGTGTTGGCGTAGGTATCGCAGTTTTACTCGTAGCTGTAGAAGGAATCCGCGCCATATCTACCATTGTGGGCTACATTCACTAGGATAACAATGTTTTGGCTACTACCGTTGGGAACGCCGCCCAACCAGGCTGACACTTGTTTGGATCCTGAAGGTCAACTGGAATTTCCGTTGACATTCGATCTCTCTGGCGGCTGTCGTGCGCTTGTGCTGAAAGTTCTCTCACGTCCAGCTCCCTAGTGCCCTTATTCGTTGTGTTGAAGTCCGCTTGCGTACGGTGAGTAAATAAATAAATAAAGTTTGTTTGCAGATTCACCGTTTTCTCACTGTGACTTCCGATCCGTGTTAATATAAGGCCGGGGAAATCTTGGGTGTACGGACCTCGGAACTAGCATCACGAAACATTTCAACGTCGAATGCAGCGGGTGTTGCGTGACCTCATCCCCCATCGGTGCCTCGCTTGCTTGGATGATGTTATCGTCCATGGGAAGACAAACGAGGAACACCTGAGACATCTATTCAGCGTCTTTAAAAGGCTATAGCAAGTGAGTCTGACGCTGAACTTCACTAAGTATAATTTAATGCAAAAAGAATTACCTTATCTGAGACATGTGATTTGTGGGGGCGTCATTCTAATGGATCCATAGAAAGTTAAACAGATTATGACCTGGCTTACGCCACAAAACACTGCGGTGGTATTTAGTTTCCTAGGCCTCGACTCGTACTATAGAAGCTTCATACCGGGATTTGCACATTTCGCTAGCCTGCTACATGCCTTCCTATGGAAAAATGGAAAGTCCGAATGGTCCGGGAATGTGAAACAGCGTTCGGAGCCCTCCGGCTTTCTTTATGCTCCGCGCCTATCTTGTCGCTGCCAGACTCGTCGCCTGCAGCCGGCGGGTACATCTTGGATACTGATGCTGGTGATTATGCCATTATGGTCAAAGAGTGCTGATCGACTTGCTCAATGAAAGACCCGGAATCCCCAACTAGTCCGCTTATGGTCGTCCATTATAACCGCCTGAAGCCGTTCACGGAAAGCAGCGACAACAACTCAGGAGGAGGTGCAGACAATGTTCCAGAAGTAGGGCCTGAAGTTGAGGTTCAACCGGAAGGGGGCTGGGGCGTGGCATCGAGGTGCTGTCTTATGCAGTAGGGGATAGTGTAAAGTGAAACCGGAACTGAGAAAACGCGCGTCATACTTTTTAAACCGAGGCTAATCACTGCCTCTCTTTTTTGTGTTGCAGAGTCGGGAGTTTTGTGCAGTCTCCGGAGAAGAGGCCCTAATTGAGGAAGAACTACCCGACCGAACCGTGACGTAATGTGCTATACTGTTTTCTACTCTTTCGTTACTTTTGTAGTAGTGATACGTGTTCTTGATAAGCGGTTACTGGCGAGCTCTCGTTCTCCGTCTTAACGGATACATTATGTAGAAAATTTTCTATATTTTCATATGCATCTGTTCGTATATATGATCTGCTATGCGTGCAAACGTCTGTGCCTCCATGAAGGCATCTTCAAGACACGTGCTGCTGGATTAATCCCGAACCCCATTCTGTGTGATAAATTGAAATATTTCATTTCGTATCTATCGTTCAACGATATTTTTTGTACAACTTATCCATATTTGACACACCCTTCATTTTATAGAATTTTCTGACATTTTCACTTGAAAGGAAGCTCTTGTATTAGGACTGGTACTTCACCAGTTGGACAGCCATAAAGAATTGCTGACTTTCGAATGTGCACTTGTAGATAGATAATATTTTGATATGGCACTATGCTCAATAATACAGTTTTCATTCTGTATTTGTCATAGTTTAAAACTGACGCTAGAATTAGTGGAATATTTTGAAATGTATTCCCTATGATTTACTAAATGACGACTTGGCAAAAAACATACATTCGAGAGAAATCATTGAGAGAAGCAGAAGTTGTGTTATGTGTTTCATTACCGTTAGTAAAAGTAGTCCGGAAACCCAATTATCATATTTGCCTGCCTCATAGATTTGATGATGAACACTTTGAGATATGAAAGCACGAAACACAAATCCATGGATAGTTTATCAAGTGGGTGTTTTGAGAAGCTAGAAAGAGAGATACGAAGTTGGTGCCGATAAATCCGTCAGAAAGGCACAGGTCACTGACAATAAATGCAACGGTTCGTTTTACATTTGCATTAAAATAAATGAAAAGATTTAATGGGGGAAAAACGGATGGCATAAGCGCAAAACGAAGGGTCCTTCAAGAAACGAAACAGTTATAGATGCACCTGCATTGCCTTCCATGAAGAGGTTGACCAACGTGTAGCGAGAAACAAACAATCCCAAATAATCAAAACAATACTGGACCACAATGCCACTTCACTATTGAACAAATTATCAAAGTGAAAAAGTAGAAAATTCCAACGGTTTTGAGTGACAGATCGTTTCCGGGGAATGGATTACAATTTGTTGCCGAACAGGCTAAATATGAACTATAATCACACAATATGACGTTCGCACCCAACGGGAACGAGCCGGGCTCCAAAAAGGTGATGCATGCACCAACCAAGCAAATTAAAATAACTGGCAACTGGCTATTCGCATAAGTATCAAATTGACACATTAAGACATAAACAACTGGGACAAGGTCCAATCAACTCTTAGAAACAGAAGAGGTAGAATATACAGGGGTAAGCAGTTTGGAGGGATAGGGTTCAGTTAGATTTTCACATGACTGAACTCGAGAAACCCCTATGGCCCGCCTCAGTCTATACCAATATTTTCTTGTTGTATCGCAGAAATTATCTCGGGTGCACCATTTTCCCTGAACTCCTAAAACTTTCAGTTTAACTGTAGGTCGACTGTTATTCAATTTTCAGTGGAACTTGTACATCTCTCGATGGTCAGTTGGTGTTGATTCTGTTATTATCCGAGCCTGACGTTAATGCTCTTCAAGCTTATTGTAAATCAAGCAAGAACTCTATATTTTTGCTCCAACTTTTCCTTAAAATCGTTGACTTTAGCAATGTTCACTTGATGGAGGTGACCTTCGGCTACTTGGACCCATTATTGATTATAATTATGTGTTGCAGTAAAGATAACCTATTGTTCTTTACCTGCTTTTCTGTCAATATAATAAGAATGAACTGTAATTACAGAACAACTTGTGAGGCATCGATAGTTTGGTTTATCGATGTCAGTTCACCTTTGACACAGAAACTTCTTCAGGCCGGATGAACTAGTTACAAATTTGGTGGTATTTAAGGCCAGCTAGACGTAAGCAGCTTAACAGAACAGAAAGTAACAGGTCATACGTCATGCGTACGTAAGCAGGGGGTCATTACTAGAATAGACTGATTGATTGCAGCAGATTTGAGACCATCGAACACCTAGACAGAAGTGAATTCGATGTGGTAGGTCAAATAGGCCGGTCAGAGGGTCAACTATTTTCCAGGAAAGTCGACAGAGGAATCACACTTTTAATGTGTTACGATTGTCATCTCATCCAGTTGTCAATGCAAGTCACTTCGATCAACCGAAGGTGGACTGTCATGTGCCAGATAGTACAGCCCGGTCAACTCTATTTATGGTGTATTCGTCCTTTGAAATTTCGGTGGCCTCTGCAACTAAGAGCTCCAGCATAGCTCTATACCGTCGGCTAATTACCCCAACATTTTCTAGATCAATTTCCTGATCTGTGCCTAACGCACAACCAACGATTGCAGAATCTCTAACCATGGCCTGATACCCCAAGTGATTTCTGGGGGCTTTTCTAGTTGTGTTTACATCCGTGTTTTCGAGTCGTAAAAGGTTTCCACGTTACTTTGATTACTTCCTTAAAATGAGATCTATTCTAATCATGGTAACTGCACAACTCTGCAAATATCCTTGTCCCTATGATCAGTTTTAATCGCTCTAACGAAGTAAAGGAATTTACTACAAGTATTATTTTGGCCTGCATGATCGGGATACTGTCAGTAGAAGTAACATATCCCAAATTTGCACTGAGTTCTTATTCGACCCACGTTGGTTTGCACTAGTAAGATGCTGAGCTGTATGCGATGTGTTGCCTGAGAAGCCAAATAACACTACGAGTTGAAAGTAACAGACGCAATTCAGCTGCAACCAATGGGTAACCCAATGCAGACTGCAATATACTTTTTACGTCAGCTATGTTATGGTCACTTTTGGAAGGCAGAGTCAGTAATACCTACTTCTTTGAAACTGTACCCAAATTCATTTTGATCAACCTCTGCTTGTTATGTCTATCGAAAAAATTATCTGGCTATCTGTTGGATACAAAGACTTTCCTTAATACGGCTTCCTCTTTTGTAAACAACCGGTAGTGCAAATTTGCCCAGCTCTGTAGAACAATGTTCCTACAATGCCTCGTTTTTATATATTCAGCACAAATGGAGGGTGCTGTAAGTACTGACCATTCCAAGTGACCTTGCGGCACACTGAGCGTTGTACTGAACCGTCATATCATCTTTTATTTCAGAGGTGCACTGAACTGATAGTTTCTAAGTACACGTAATAGGAACTAGACGCGAAATATATATGCAATTAAATAGGAGACCCACTGTATAGAAAAAACTACAAGTCTTGTGAAACGTTATACTAGAACGATACGCCGTATTAATTAGGGAGCCTCACGCCTCAGTTGTCGAGCGTGCGAGCTAGCTGGAAATGTGCATGGCACCATTGTTGCGCACAGTCCAAGGAACATTCAAACAAACAAACGTGGTCGAACACATCAAGCGGACGGAGGATGAATACTCTTGTGATCGTATGCACAATACAAACTAGTATTCTCGACGGTATTTTACACATCGTCCAGCAGGAAAACTGGGACTATCCCCAGGTCACTACACGGATCTCTGCAGCAGGATACTGCGAACGCAACCCATCAATCTGCCTGAGGATTGACTGCGGCCAGCCACTCTTGGTCTGGTCTTGTTCATGCCGTACCAACTAACTTGTGACTTGCTTGTGATTGGTGGTACAGTTTCCAGACGTCGCAGTTGGAGAGATGCCAATGCTAATAGATTCTAGCAAGCTCCTACTCGAGTGTCGAAACGATTGGGAAATTAGTTTGAAAGTTTGCGCACTGAAGTCTTTGGGGTAGGGAAAACACATGGGTTTCACAAGTGGTGTGTAAGTTTCGAAGCTTGGTCCATCCCGGAAGTAGGTCAGCGAACAGAAATGCAGAAGGAAAAGGTACGAGTGTCGACATATTTATAAATGGCAAACACGAGAAATGAGGAAAGGAAACAAATGCTTTTTTTATATTTCCAATATGTTTGCGAGTTCCTTGGTTTTGGAAACGTTTTGCTGGTACTTTTTGTTTCTGACGCTAAAATGAAGTGAAATGTACTGAAAACTAGTTTTCTGTTGGACATTTAGACCAGTACATCCTATTGTTCGAACGCGTTATAGTGAGTGTTGGCATCGACGGCGAAGCGGTGGCATCCGTTGATCGTAATAGACTGGGTTGGGACTGTAAAGCGATTACCGGCCTGGCCAAAGCGTGCATGAGAAGATGGAGAGGTTTCATCAGCCCTCTTGGTGTAGGCATGCTTTAGACGGCAAAATACCCTGACGCTTAGTTACGTAGTATTGGCCTTACACTTGTGGTACACCGAGTTGATATCCTTAAGGTTGGTGTAGCGGGTGTCGTGAACCATCCACGCGAACAAACATGTGTGTATGTGTGCAGTCGTGGAAGTCTTTATAAATAAATAACATGGGGCTTTGTTCCCAAATGACCATTATTCAGAGAGGAGGAATGTACGACGTGAAATGTTTGACGTTTAAATCACCATGACAGCGAGTGTTACCTGCAGTAGAGAAGTAATTACGGGAATGCGAGTCGGTTATCCATGAGGAAATTTGACGACAGACACATGAAGGCAGTGAGAGTTGGCCTTAGGTACCGATGACAACTATTCCGTTTGCACGTGGTGTTACGTCATGCCGCGTGCACAGTGGCATCCGAGCGTATTTAAAATTTCCGTGATGCAACCGCTTTTGAATAGGTGACTGCGATTGATCGTCATTGTCTTCGGGAAACTGTAAAATTCTAACTATAATTCAACGGAAGCGGTCATCACGTTTTTCGAACAGATTTCCGGTACAGAGAGGGTTTCCAGTCAGCGCAGGAATCCACCTGTCAACGTTACGATGTGGGTCATGCCATTAGATGGTGGCAGAGGACCGCCGATGTCGACATAGATGTGCAAAAGTTGGGTAGTAATGGATAGATATTGGCCAATCCAGGCCTCAATGTGAGGGTGGACCTGAGCTTGCTGACAAGCTAGCTATTGCATGCCAGGCCAAGCGTACTTATTAAACGTGATTTTTGTAGTGACTGTGATGTCGGGATGGACAATGCCGTGCTGTGTGTCGAACATGCGACGTTGGAAGGCCGACAGCACGACTTGATAGGGTATCTAGTGGTGATATCGCAAAAAATCGTTCTCGCTGTCGTCAGTAATGGTAGGTCCACAAATTGCATTGATACTTGCTGGCAATAAGTGTGGAAATTGTCTTCTGTGTTGTGAGCCGAACATAGTTGTCAAACTGAAGGGAGCCGTGGCGGTGGTACACGCGACAGGGTTTCAGCTACAACGCTGTTGCTGTCAGAAACGTGTCGTACGTCTATCAAAAATTGCTAAGTGAACTCGAAATAATATACTTTACGGGACGAATGGCGATCGGGAATGTGCCAGAAAGCGTACACTAGCGGATTGTGATCGGTAAAAATCGCAATTTAGCAGCCGAGTAAATACGTAATAAGTCACCATCGAATGTGCTAGGACTTAATGAATGCGTGCGTGTAGGACGTAGAAGGGAATGTAGACAAACGGCTCTACGATCCTGTGTGCAGTGTGAACTGCACATGGAACTGCGAGCGGACTGGGGTTTCCTCCGGATCACTACGGTCTAGTAAGCAGAACATTTTGATAGATTCAGCTGTCCTTTGATTCCTGTCTGTTAGAAACAGTAAGATTCCGGTGAGCGGAGTCTGACGGTTCACACAGTGTATGAAAAAGAACACTAATGGCAAAACATTTACTGTTGACAAAAGCTTGCGCCAGAAGTAGCATGAGACAGTTGCATGTTAAAAATGTCTAGAAATATGTCCACTAGCGTTGGGCTTCGTGGGCCACCCGCCGCCACAACTTTAATTTGTTTGCATGACAACCCTTCAAGACCACAACCGGTATTCTCTGTGTAAAACCTCAATAGGTGGAGGGTCGCGGTTAATTCAGAGGGTTTGGAGGCCCTGCAGATAGCCATGAATCAGATTTGGGGGTGATCGATGAAGTGGTTGCTGCCAACAAGTCGTGAAAAATGCACACTTCTACGCACTGGTTCTTCTGCTACTGCAACACTCACGTATTGGCTAGGAGAAACTGAACCGCCAGTAGTGAGTCAGTGAGCGGACTTTGGTTCCATTATCTCCGGCAATTACAAGCCGGGAAGTCAATGATATCAGGCTACCAGTGAAAGTCTCCGTGTGCTATGGATGGTTCATCGGACCTTCGGAATGCTTACAGCAGATGTCTTGTAAACTTTTTATTACTTTTTATTACCTCACCTCGAATACTGCGTCCAGACGGATGCGTCCTGTTTAATCCATGATAAGGTGGCATTAGGGCGGATAATGCTTATCGGCACTCACTTGATACAAGGTTTGAAAGGTTTGTCACATTCACAAGGACTTAACAGATTGAGCATGTATTCGCTGTTTTATCGATGACTACGAGTTGATCTGATCTTCACTTACCGTGTATTAATCAGTCACATAGGTCTTAATCTCTCTGTGCTATTTATGCCAGCACGGCTATAGGTTCTCCTTGAATACCCACTAAAGTTAAACAAACCTCTGTCTAAGCACCTGAAATCTGAATCCCGTCTCTCTCAACATGTCATAGATCACTGTTTCACTCTTTCGGAGGATGTAGTATTTACGCAATCAAACAGAGATTTCCAGCGTAAGCTTGATGCCCTTGTGTCGCAATTTTGCACTTTTTTTTCGTAGATCCAGTGCTTTTATCGACTGATTTATATTGTACTTATTGGTGACCGTCTATCTGTTTGTATGCTTTCATTGATGGCCCTTACCAGTAACTTTTAATTCACCCAGCCTCATACACTACCCCCTTCATATTACTTTATTTTTTATCACGTGACTATTACAATGAGGACTGCTGTATTGGTCCTGTGGACATTAGTGGTTGATTCATAGCTGGAGTCATAAGTACAAGCTTAGCTGACTCGATTTGTCTGGCTGTATCCGATTCCTACTTCGGTTTCAATGACGTTAATCTGTAGGAAAAACCACCGGAGATATTCTTAAAGTTTCGATCCAACCTGAATCTAATTTAGATCAAAACAGCATAGGCTGATGTGCAATCTTTTGAACCCATTGCCCATTTACAGAACTGCGCTACACAGAGAGAACCTGAAGTTCGCAAGTTGGCTCCATTTCGTACACTGCTTTCAATCGCAAAATTGTAACACATAGACTAAAACAAACGAACGGGTAACTGAAGACAGACTCATGACTATCTAAAACTACTTTGATCAGTGTTAATAAAACCGAAGCAGGCGTAAAGCGACTGTTAAATCTATTAGTGTGTACAAGGGATATTTTAGACGGTTGAGTAACAGAACCTCAAGGAACTTGAACAGTTCACCGAGGTTTCCTATTGCGATCACGCGAAACGACTTAGCCAATCCATGTCCAGGGGAAAATATCCAGCGATCGATGAAGTTGAGGTTCGGTTGGTTGCTGCACGGCTGTTTACCGGTTGTTTCATTAATCAATGCAGCCAATTTGACAGGTGTTCCGCGATCTACCTCTCCGGCCGACTGTCCACCTTCCCAATACAGGCCACCACAAATGCAGGTGAGCGGATAGATACAGTGACTGATCGAAAGAACAGAAGTTGGCATTTGGTTCAGTGACGAAGGTGCACTTCTGATGTGTACGATGAGACTCAGCTGGCCACGGAGTCGTTGGTTAAAGATCCCTTGGGTAGTCAAGGTTGATATGCTATGTATAGGTCTGTGTGGGTCTAGAAATTGCTTCCGTGTCAGTCTTTCTGTAACAAATATCTTGGTTCTCGTGGCATGTAAAATATCTTGAATAATATGATTGAAATATGGGAAGTCTTGCTACCTGCATGACCAGGTCTTACTAAACACTCATCCTACGTGTTTATTTTCATTAAATAACTGGCAAACCTACGACCTCAGTTTGTGATGAATTTATATTTCCCATTTTGAACACTTTTAATATTTAGAGAATAGACTTTAGGTTGACTTGTTATGAGCGAGCAAACATGAAATTCTCCTAAACTAACTTTTGACGACTCACAAACAGTTACACATCAGTATGCACACAATACAGGAATATAGACACATACGAAATGTGATGTATGAACTTTGTTGATATTTTTCTCTTGTCAGACCCTCATTTTTATAATACCAAGGTACACATAATTGAACAACAACAACAACAGTGTGCTCTGTGACAAACTGCTTCGCCTACTCGAAACTAATTGACAAACTCAACCAAATTATCACGCATTCAACCTGGATGACAAAATAAGTATGTGAGCTTGTGTGGTAGTGCACTTCTGTAACATGCTATCGAATAAAGCAATGAGGCTCAGGTGATGGCTACCAATAAATTTAACAGTCTGACTCGAACAGATGGGTTTGTTTGCCTTAATGGGGGGAGGTGTATTGAAAGACTCACTATCAGCGGAACATGGGACTAACGTTGTTGGCCAACAGCGACAACCTGAATCCTAGGCACTGCTCATCAGCTGTCAGTCAAGGATGTTTTGTTGTTCCCTTTGGCTATGTGTGTATGTGTGCTTGTGCCTCAGCTGAGTCGAAAATAGTATACCAACAGTTTGTTTTTCATTCTCTCAATCAAAGGACCGTGGATAGTCTGACCCTTATACAAAGACCAAAAGTACACGGTTGTTGTTGTTGTTGTTAATTTGGTAGTCTTATGTAGTCATTAATTGATGGTTAGATTTGATCACCAGATAAAGACTTTGAAATGAGCTGCTGCGTACTGTAGCATCGCAAGAGCAGAAGTAGTGAGTTGTACGGGAAATTATCTTAGTATAAGCAGTGTATGGTTACTCGTTAAACTCAGCCGGGAGTATTATCCCAGAAGTAATATTAGCTATCCGTATAAATCTACAGACCCCGCTGAGTTTGAGAGACATCCCAAACGTAACTCTGAATGGCGGTCCCAAAACACGTTCTTCAGTCTCAGCAATCGTGGTAACCAACGCTTAAGGGAGGTGTACGAGCTAATTTCCCTAGAGGAGGTCCAGTTGTGAAAATTTGGGTATCGGCTGGATTCGAGCCAATGGCAGTAAAAGCATGCTCAAACACGGTAAGTGCTCTACCAGCTGAACTACGAAGCCATGCTAAGAGCTCGAAAATTTTACATCTGAACCCTGTCACCCACTCGTCTCATTGTCTCATATGGAACCCAGTAAATGAACCAGGGTTCGGCTTTCATGGAAAGACTTCTCCGGGAAGTATACGCGGGAATCTACGAGCACTACTGTTTAGAAATGTAAGTGTATCACTCAAGTGTAATGTTTCCAAACACATTGAGTGGGTTCGTAGCTCAGCTGGTGGGATATCTGTCGTGTATGGACTTGCTTTTTCTGCGTTTGGCTCGAATCTAGTCAATACCCTGATTTTTCACAACTGGGTCCCTTCTAATTTATCATACCTACCGAACAACTCATTAGTAATAACACTCTTCTCATTTGTCACAGCTTCATTCCGCGTATACTGAAATCAATGTGACTGACTTTACAAATCAATGTGACTGACTTTACAAACGACCAGAGATGGGGTTGCGGGAGCATTCTGAAGATGGTTGTTTCCAATGGCTACCAACCAACAGCGGAATGTAACTTAGTCGATTATTTTCTGGCTTGATCCGTCAATACGGAGAAGGCTGCACATAATTGCGAATTACTACAACCAGCCGATTTGATTTTAACTCTCATAATCAGGTTCTCGACGGTCGTACCAGTAATAACCAAATGGCAAAGATTTTTGAATTCATACTCGACTTTTCGCAGTCGCTTCACGCTTTCATGAAATGAACTGAAATGACTTGAAAGATATACTGTTACGTCTAAGTTCCGTACAAAGCAGCAACAGTAAATGCATGCTTTAGTGCTATATACATACATATTATTTACTGGTTAAGGCAAACATAAAATTGAACTCTAGAATTCACCGTTGAAATAGTTTGCACACGCAGACCTATGGTTCCCACCAACTAGCCCAAGTAAAATGTATTATACTGGGGTTCACCTTTTGATCAGTCTTGTTAGAAGTTATCAGTACCAGTCTAGTGCAGTTTGTTATTAATCTACTGTTTACTATAGACGTAACTTAAATTTGCAAGCAGTTGATTTCATGTTTGAGTTTTGGTGGGGTTCAAACCAGTGAACGAGACTGTCAATTAGACAGTCCTTATTGCTTTCATTACCTAGCTTCTAAGGTGGCCTCTGTGCGTACCTACAGTTTGAATCCCATCGCCCCTCAACTGTCTGGTAGAATAATCATTTGGCCCGTGACTTTAACCTAGTATGTCATACTGTATGAAATTTTTGATCAGGTACATGACAGTGTCCGATGTCTTATCGTTTCAGCGCGTATTGCCAATGTTACCCTACTTTGTGTAACATCACCACTCGTCTGGACAGCGTTTTATTTTACTAGTGCTTAATTGAAAACTAAAAACTGTCACAAACAACATTGGTTCAACTAAACGCACTGTTTCATTTTAGAGCATTCTAACTGTGGTTATCAAATGGGATGTCAATGCAACAGCAGTCTTTCAAACGACGTTTTGCTTTATCATTCTTCCTCCTAATCCACTCTGGTCAAAGCAGTTGATCTCTCTGAGTGAAATTACGAGTTTGGTTGACAAAAGTTGATTCAACTCGTCTACGTTAAGGAAATCATCTCTACCGTAAAAGAGGTTGACGGCTTCCATACTAGCTATTTGGCATGGAACCATTAATTAGGGTAGCATCACAAACAGTTTCGTCATTCAAACAGTTTCAGAGTTACATGACCCAAATCAATCTAAATCGTCATTACCACTACCCATGGTGTTTGATTTTCAAAGCAACACGTTTCAAACTTACTGTAGGTAGGGTGAATTCTCAAATAATCGTGGATCAAACGGCTCGAAAGTTGTCCGATTTATTCACTGGCGTTCGGATGTTTTTATTTAATGAATAAGTCTACTGTGGTGGGTTGATTGCACCTTAGGATTATAACAGCAGTGGACTCAGCAGCTTTCGGGCAGACGTTACACATGGCATGCTAGTTTTCTGTTTCTGTAGTTACTCTACGATCAGGTTCGGACAAAAGAAGCACGAAATCCCGTCTTTGAATTACTGCCCCATTTGTAAATAGGATCCGTGACAGACAGTACTAGATTAGGTTGGAACGTGCTGTATGTGGTCTGGTATGGGAAGAAGTGTTTGTACTTAGATTGACTGGTGAGGGTTCACATTGCGATGACATAGCGAAAAGCCTATAGTCTCAACAGCAGACGTGCAATCGCGTGTTAAGGTGCACCTACATTTGGTTGTTTCGGGCTGACTATACTCCATACATACGTAGTGAGAAATCTGGATGACCAGTAAAACTCAGATAGACTTTTCAATCAGCTTCCTCACCGTGGCAAAGATATGCACTACTGACTTGCTCTAACAAGAGCGAAACTCGAGTCTGGCGCTTCTTTTCGAAAGAGGCTGGCTGCGATCAACTATGAGCGATGTTCAACTTGAAATCAGCCCAATCCCCTACTACTCATCAGTAATCTACAATATCGCTTAGCATTTTTAAAGGAATCACTGTCTATTGTGGAACTAAAATACAAGGACCACTGTATGGTTGAATAACTTTTGTTCAGTAACTCTTGTTTAACAGACGTACTGAAACGACTTTTTTCGTTGGTTGTCAACTTATACGTATTAAACTATTCATCACCAGTTTGTAATCATATTTTTAGATAAAATTTATAGTCTTACGCCTTCATCCTTTCCTCTGTTTAACAAGATTGCTCTTACTTACTCAAAACGTTTTAGAACCGTGAACAGGACAATTAGATCACAAACAACATCTCATTGTGAACAATCAATTGGTTAATTGCAAACAAAGCTGAGGCAAAGAGAACACAAGTCGAACAAAAAAGCTGTTATCGTCCAAATACGTTGCGGCACGCTGTCTAATTTTTGATTGTAGGCCATGCGAGCAATTAGGGTGTCATGGGAAAAGTGTAAAAGAGTTAGTTATCTCAGGGACATCGCGGAGTTGAAGGTGGTGTGGGGTTTGTCGCAAAGACAAAAAGACAGCATGCAGACGATTCTCACTAATCGGACCCCCCTCAACCTCATTAACATTTACGGGAACAAAGCAGACGGACCCAAACAAAAGACCCACAAAAGTATTTTGGTTTAATATTTTATGTCAACGGTCGAACTAACTAATGATGTGTGATTACTTTGTCCGCGGACAATAACATTAATTCTTTAGTATACGCAAAAGTATCATAAGTCTACTCGTTTCTTTTTACACTAATTTGATAAAGTTTTTAACCGGTGTGTTAAATTCCCTAAGAATGGATGAAAACACAAAAACACTTCTTGTTGTACGGTTTTCTATTTAGTGTAGAACGGAGACAAATATAATAAAGAGGTGCAAAAAGATGACATTAAACAACCGTAAGGTCAGTTAGTAATATTGGCCTTCAAGCGGTTCAACAAAATTTTGGCCTCTTTAGTTCTTTCTGTGATTTGGTTGAGTGGTACTCGCTATATGATCAATGCAGACAGGATTGTTCATATAATGGACTAGACTAGTACGATATACCAGGTGGCGTATACTCAAGAATAGCAGCTGGCAAATATGTCACGTAGAATTCAGCCCTCAGATCCTAAATTAGAGAGGTCGTTGGCATATATACGAGGGGGAGTAAAAAAGTAATGCCAATATCTTTAATTCTGGAGAAGTTTTTCAGAAAATTACCTGAATTTTTTCCCAGTTATAAATGATTAGATCGTTTACGTTATGTAATAGTTTGTTTCTTACTTTTCATGTTTTTAGACTCACAAGGAAAATTCAAAATGGCTGGCCCCGTAGAGTTGCGTCAAAAACAAAGAGCAGTGATTGAGTTCCTTGTTGCTGAGGGGGAAACCCCCATGAACATTCACAGACGATTTACAACTGTGTTTGAGGACAATACTGTAGATTATAACAATGTATGCAAGTGGGTTCGTCGTTTGAAGGATGAAAAGGCGGGAACTATGAGCGTAGCCGATAAACCCCGTTTGACCGTCCATCCGCGTCTGTCAATCTTGCCACTAAAGCAAAAGCATATGCTCTGATTTCTTGCCTAGAGGAGATACAATAAACTCTGACGCCTACATCGAGACCCTGATGAGGCTCAGAGCAAGAATCCAACGAGTGAGACCCGATTTGCCAATCCGCAAAGTCTTCCTTCTGCAAGTCAATGCTCGACCACACACAAGCATCAAGACAAGGGAGACAATCGCCTCATTCGGGTGGACTAATTTACGGCATCCTTCATACTCACCAAATTTAGCGCCTTCAGATTATCACCTCTTCGGCCCCATGAAAGAGGGTTTGAGAGGTAAACATTATTCCAGTGACGAGGAAGTGAAAACCACAGTGAAGAAGTGGCTCAAAGAACAGACAACAAAATTTTACGAGGCAGGGATACATGCGCTCATTCAAAGGTGGAACGTTGCTATTGAGCGTAACGGTGACTATGTTGAGAAGTAGGGATGTGATCCACAGAGGACCAGCTTTATTTTGATGTATAATATATGTTCCTGTGTTGGTAATTATACCTGTCCGAAATAAAATGGCATTACTTTTTGACTCCCCCTCGTACATGTGAGAATGGGTAGAAGCAATATTTTTAAGCTTCGGAACATATTAGAGTTATCTCGGGGGTTCTAAGCTCGTGCTGTGTAGTTAAAGGATCATAAAGTCGATGACTTTTTTAAACTAGAACAGAAGAAACCCAGTTTGTTCTGCTGCAAATATCCTACTAAGCTCGAATTACCAGGTTCCCTCTATTCATTTCTATAAAAAAGACAGATAACACATAAGCTGCGAGGATATAGCATTTCGCAATATTTATCTTTTGTTCGTTTTGATCTTATCAAGCATTTTTCAGTCAAAGAGGATATTGAAACTGCAATTACTTTCAGGGTCAGTACTTTGACTGATTTATAGACTAAACATTGATGGTTGCTTAAGATGCTGGAGAAACTGTCAAATGTTATTGTTTTTTTGGAAGAAGTTACTAAATGTCAATACTGAACAGGTAGACAATGAACGGTAGTCAAACGACAAAGTAGAGCTGGTGATACTTTGGCTTTAGCTTGATGGGGCTGTGGACGACTTTGTTTCCAAATCAATAGTAGCTTAAAAATCCTTGTCGGTAACTTCTCTTCTGAACCGGACTGCGTCGGTAAGTGTGAGACTTGAATGCCTTCCCAGTGTAGACTTAAATAACGCTTCATGTGCACACCTATTTGGATGACGAAAAAGTGTCCCCAAAGGATGGTGTTTTCGAGACAGCGATTGCGGTCTACATGTTTACTCCAGTAAACCTAAACGAGTGATGAAAACTACTCTTTAATACTACGTACATCTATCGGAGTTAATTTAACAGGAAAAATGACAATTCCGCGAAGTACTGGTGCAAAGTCTTCTGAATAATGGTTGACGGTCCTGTTTCTTCCTATAGGTTTACTAGGTTCATGTTTGTGCGAAATTTTTAGTAACTAGCTTCCCCTATGTATGCGCATTTTTTGAGACTCACATACAAACACGGTGCTTTGTCTTTCTTGTTGTTTCGGTTGTAGATAATCACTCATTGACATGTCAATCAAGTGATGTTCTAATTTGTTTCATAGAGAGGAAACCAGACTTATTAAATCGGGTGTTGAAGTGAATGAGCTATTAAAATGCTATCTCACCAAATAATTTTAAACGTGAGTTTTGAAGCCTCCGTTCAACTTTTCTCACCAACATCATTTTTATGAACGGAGTAGTTGTTGTACGCAAACGCTTGTCAAAACAGTGATACAGTATGATCCTTTTCACATCTTGATGACTTGTTGGGTTAAATTGGATGTGATTATATTGCCAACAGAGTCAATCATGCAAGCCAGGTCAACAGGTAGAGGCCTGACAAACCAGTCTTCTGGTCCTCCTAACGAAATTTGACAACTATTTCCGAAAAAATACTATTTTTGGTACATTGTCACCCATCCTCTGCCTTGCAGTACAGTTTTTTGAGCCGGAGGCTTTGATTGAGAAAGCTAATCGTTCTCCTGTCTAGGTCTGGGCGTCCGGACAGGACCCCAGTACACATAAACCATGAATACTCACAACACAAATAATTCCTCACTGCATCGGTCAGCTCGCGGCATAAGCCGGTTAGCCCCATTTGCTGCTTTCAACAGGGCGGGTAGGCACAAACACGCTAATGCTCGTACTCCCTCACCGTCCTGTCCACCATAGTTTCCAAGCTCCTTCCACATCCCATTTCTCGTAGTTATTCTACAGATCCCAGAGCAGCTATTGCTAATCATAGTAACACTGTCCCACTAAATCTCAACTCCTATCAAACACCTTCAAATCCCCTTCAACCTAAGTGTATGCCAAGAATGCGAAGATATTTATATGTTTTCAACATTCACACTCTGACAGCACAGATAGGACAACAGGCCTTTCTCGTATGGACGTTAAACTCATTGAATGTCGGTGTCTGTTGCATTTCAGAGACTAGAATCCAGGATAACAGTCAACATGTGGAGCTAACAGCATCCACAATGGCTATCCGACACTGGTTATAGAGGTCGGGTAACTCCGTGATCTCCAATACCGGTCAGGCTGGAGTTGTAATCTTTAGCACGACGGCCATAATTGTGTTGGTAGATCGGGTTCTTGTTAACAGTAGGTCCGCTTGGCAGATACCATTCAATGATCGCAGTAGGGGAAATGGAGGTTGCTATTCCTTTAGGGAACACAGGCAGACTGTCGAAACTTATCCGTACCACTGGTCCAAACAGGCAGACAACACATTCAAAGGATAAGTGCGGTGGGCATAATACTCTGAGAGTCAATTTAGCTGATATGCTTCTGCTGTGTTACCGCCACAAACCGTTAATATACCCTGGCCGGTGGAGTTAGAACTATCCAGTTAAACTGACGTCCGCAACTTCATTCAGGTTCCAAAACGTAGTAGGAATGCTGACCAAATGACCTTGTGCCGGCACAGTTCAAAGGGGGTTTGGTAGCATGGATAAAGGCACTGACTCAGCTGTTTTAACTAGTGTGGACGAACAACAACGATCCTCTCTGCTGCGTTCATTCAACAGTAGTTCCCATATGCAAAAGGGGGTCAGGAACTCTTGCGGAAACCATAGGGGTGTTAGGTTAACCTTCGTCATTACTAGGGCTCAGACTAGCGTTATACTTCGGTGACTCAATGCAGTTCCAGATGCAGATATCAGAGAAGAGCAGTCAGGTTTTAGTTTTGAACAAAGAGGCATTGATCAATTTTTCACTCTTCGGCAAATTCTGGAGCACCAACATACAAAATGCCAACCAACAACGACCGTATTTCTCCATTATAGGGGTACGTTCAATTCAGTGAATTGATCTGCAATTTTAGAGTCGTTTAAACGAAGGGGTGTGCCGCCAAAGTATGTGAATATACTATACTATATACTATACTACTATTCCCATAATTCAGCTCGTGTTAGGGTTTACGGTAAACTGTCCAACAGTTTCACCAATGGCAGCGGTGTACGTCAAAGCTACCCACTTCCACCGTTTTTGTTTAATTTTGTCGAAATAACGCTGGTGTATAACTCCTACCTGGTGGGCTGACTGGTTTTGAGTATACCAATGACAAGGTGTTGTTGGTCACCTTTCATGCAGGACAGACAAGGCTAGACGCGTTTTGCTAAATAAATTGCGATGCGCTTCGTGGCTTCGCAATGTGAGGGAAGCCTAAAAAATTGACACGATTACGTACCTCTAATGTTGAACAATAAATTTATGGGGGTTGTTGACCGGTCTGTGTATGTGAGAACCTGCATCAGCGTCAACAAAGGTAGAGGGAATGAAATAGAAGCCTGTGTCTCTAAGGCTGTGATGGTATTCGCTAGTCTAGAACACCTCTTGAGACAGAGAGGCACCTCTCCGAAGCTTTTTTCGTAGTTAAGTTCACTGTTTTTCTCTTCTTGGTCCTTTACTGAATAGAGCTTACCTTCTTCACTTTAATTACACGGCAAATGAGTATTAACGAGAAACACTAATTTTTTGCTCCCTGATTAAAATATGGTCAATGAATTAACTTTATTTTGTCTTGACCAGCATTAAGACCAGTGCTGACCATTAGCAAAATGACCCCCCAGGACAAAACCAAAATTTACGACGAATGACCTGTGTTGGACACATTCATTACAAAATTTAATGGGTAGCTCAGCACCCATGTTTTAAAAGTTTCCTCAGACAAAAAGCAACTGACTTGTCCCACGACAAACAAGGCGGTAATTTGTTGTTTGTCTGCTTGAAACCAATCGCATTAATCAACAAACTGGTAATTATGTCATCGTTAGAGTCTGTTTAGACTTGTATCCAACTCGGTTTGTCGGCTTGTTTGTCTCGCTACACTGAATGCCTCTTTGGTTCATATTGCTTTGAAAGATAAATGGGCATACAAGAGAACGATATAAACAGGCTGCCACCGCACACCTGGTTGGTGAGATGAACTTACCATTCGCATGTAATTCCAAGTTCCAGCAGGTAGAAAATAACCGGTTGCAACAAAAGCTGTACGATTCCAGTGACAGATTATGGGTGGCAGAAAACCCACCAATGACATAATTGATGAGTGTGCAGATGGAACCTACAACATATTCACCCTAGTTCTGTCAGGCACGTGGTCAGCATCAATTATACGAAATCTGGCCAAAACAATTTCTTGTAAGACATTTAAGACCAGTAATTTCCCCAATTCAGTGGTTGTCGATGGAGTCAAATAACATCGCTGTCATTCAATTTATTGGAGTGGTATTGAAAATTATTCTTAGGTTTTCGAACAAAGTACGCATCGAGATGGCATTCAAAAAAGTGACAATGACGTAAAATCACGATACCTTCAAGAATCAGTCGTCTACTGAGACCATGAATAAATACGTCTCTGGGATTAAATGCATCGGTTGTATCCGTTCTTATTCTAGACAGATTGCACAAGAACTCACAAGTTAAATAAATGCTGTTTAGATAGACATTAGAAAAACGTCGCTTAATCAACTGGAATAAAACTTATAGTCGGAGATTCCGTAATCGCTAGTCACGCGCCCACAAAATTAATCTGGAGAGTATCAAAGTATTTGGAAGATGATTTAAAACTGCATAGGACATTTTAACATCATCAAAATTACGAAGGTCACAATAGTCTGAGTTACAATCGAGGAGTGCGTCTTCTGTGCATCAAGACGCCGGTTTTGCGGCGTTCAGACTGAAATCCACTGACGTTTGAAAGAGTTTTTCTTCACAGCAGATTCAGACCACGATAATCTCTTCTGGTTGAGTCGAAGTTGGTGAGCATACCTGAATAGTTCTGTTTACATGTTTTTTACGATTCCTGCAAGTTTCTAGCTACCGTACTCAGTAATTCGAAGTTGCCACTGACCAACTGTCCATACACACTTGTGCAATATTCACAGACCGTCAGATTGGCCTAGCAACTCAAAGGTGACCTGGTTTCAGTAACATCAAATTCGTGACCGGTTTATTTGGTATTTGGTATCTGTGTCAAGGGCGGAACGCCATCATTAAACACATTTAGTAATTGCACAAACTTTATCTTTAATTATAAATTTACTGCAGGTCTCAATCATACTCCGACTAATCGCAGAACACTACCTTGGTTGTATATTTTTATTAACTCATAAAGTATAGAGTATAAATTGAAAACCGTGTTCACTTGTGGGTTTGTATAACTCTAGTTTAAAATTCTTGGGTTGCAAAACTACTTTAATCATTTTGACCTATTTCAGCTTATTTCAACAACTGGCTTTTGTTATTCAGGTTTCAACTTTTTCGGTCAAATTGTGAGAAATCAGTGTCTTCCTTCGGGTTCAAACCGATGGTGTTTCATAAGGAATTCGAGGTATGTTAACATCCTTTCTCGACTGTCAGCACTTAGAATAATGGAGTTGCTTGTGGTTGTGTATGACTAATTTGAATTCTGTTATCATAAGCATTCAAGCTTTTCAACTGTCAATTGAAATAAATGTGTTCAAGAGCACAATTTGTTGTAAACGCTCAGCAACTGTAAATAAAACAGTTTGGTTAGTACGTTATTACCTCTTTAGCATGAAAATATATATTACGGGATTTTTATGTTTAACCTTATCCCATTTGACATGTAGTATAAAAAATTCTGATGGTATACGAGGCTTACGAATAAAAAGTGAATCAGTCAGTTTTCAAAAATCGGTTGGTCAATTTAGACTTAAGACATTTATGCGCTTTACGTAGATCGATATTTCCTGGTGAACATAGAGCAATTGAAGGTTGGCAAATTCGTATTAATTAAATTGAGTCAACACGGTAACTTGTTAACTGGATGCACTGGAAGATTAATGAAGTCTTCAGTACTGTATTCTTTGTCCACAAGATTACGTCATATCCCTTTGAATTGTCCATTTGTTACTTCTGGTTAGGTGGGTGGTACATTAACTACAATTGGACAGTTGAACAACTCTGCGATACAGTAAGATGATATCCATAATGTATGATTATCTCAAACACTCGAAAGGTTACCCGAGTTTTTTTTACTTAGAGCTAACTACTCAATTACTAAACTTATGCTTTGCCGCTGTAATAGGCATTTATCTTATCAATAAAGACAACGTTGTAAACATACTACTTTTCGTAAATTAGTAGTCATTGTTATTAATATCACTTTAACGGTGCGTATGGGCGACATAAATTTAAGAACCTTACCTATATTCAGGCATATATTTCGCACCCCCGTAGGTTTTTGAGCCGTCCCCTACTTGATTACATTTGTTTACTTTTCCCCATGTTACCAAACCATTTTTGTGTGACATCGCAAACCGTCTGTCACTCATTAGGCAGATTGACGTAGAAACTATTTTAGTGCCTTAGAATTAAATGTCAGCAAGGATCTGGTTATTATCATAGTTCCCTTTTGTCGTTTGTCAAAGTATCACATCCAATAGAGGATGCTCATATTAAACAGAAGAAATAAATACATGAGTGTAATCTTACTGATTAAATATTCACCCATCATCACTAAGTGTATCAAGCTGATTATTAGTTGTGAGGCTGACAACCGTAATTAACTTTCCAGTTACAAGAAAACTAGGGTCCTAGTAGATCTAGGAACAGTTATACTGTCCTTCTTTTCAGCTGAAAATAGAGTACACACCTGTAAATAAATGGGCCAACGATAAATTTTATACTCCCTCGTTTTTTTGTGTGTTGACACACGAAAGCACAAACATACACATCATAATAACTAGGCTTCGATGCACATATGTACATTCATGCACACATTTCCAAAAGAATTTGATTGTGAATGTAAGGCTGTACCCGTACAGCAATGTACGTTGTAATGATAAATACTATGGTCAATATCAGCGAAGCTATCACTTCTACGAAATGCAAACTATGTAAATTGAGCGGGTTGCATCAATCACCAAAACAACCGTCGTTCCGGTCATCGACTAAAAACGTCAGTCGCTGATGATGAGGTTGTCAATCTATTGACATGTTTCCAATTGACTGGCTAGTCGACCGCGGGGTCGACCAATAGGAACTATAGGCTCGATGTTTTAATGTTTTAGGGCAATAAAGCATAGGAGCGGGAAAAAATCAGGCTGTTTTCGACCACTGACAAGATGGTCTTGCCCCCGGTCAGCAGAAAGATGACCTATGTAGAAAGAAATTGTCATTCACCCATCTCTACATAGATTCTGTTTGACCTGAAACTTTCAGGGAATTCATAGTGTCTTAGCGAATTTTTAGATTCAACGTTCAGTCACCTCAGGCAACCTTCGTCTAGTGGGTTTTGATAGAATTTTGACTGGTGCAATACTACTGACAAAGGCTGCATAAAGTGAATAGGTTGCAGAGTAGTACATTGAGCTGAAACAATCGTGTTGGTTCTCAAAAGTGTTGCTTGGTGAAAATAAAACAAAATTTAGTTTTCGAATTTGGCACCTTTATTTACAGTGTTTGATGTGTACACATAATCTGTTAGATGTATGAAGTACTCTTGTTTCATATTAGTCCGTTTTTAACGTAAATGTTAACTTTTATCATTTACGATTTAACGCCCCAGTTATTGATGGAACCGAGTTGAATTGGTTGAAAAACTTAAATTCGATCACTTATTTTGAATCATTTAGATAGATCACCTCCATCTGTGATCTATATATTTTTTCAGGTTTGACTACTGAGTTATTTGGGCGATCAGTTAAGTTAACCGTTTCTTTAAACACTACCGAACAGCAAGATCTTGTCTCTGTAGTTCTGATTAGCAAAGCTCACTCACTGCAAACGAAATGATGAAATCAGTGTCGCATAAACTACCTCATGTTCTCTCCAATTCGAAGGCAACTAGCACAATGCACACCTGTTCAGTTTTCGTCAGCTATTTGCCAACAAACTGCATACATTCACTAGACAGAACTAACGCGTTTCGGGCCATGTTTGCTGTTAAACAACATCCATGCTATCTAAGTTTCCTGAAATTGGAGTACAATATGTTTACACAGCCGCGTCCTATTTGTGGTTCTGTAATGATCCGATTAGGCGACACGTTTTTCTCGGTATCAACAGATCTATCCCGATAAATAAGATTTGTTTAAAGAAATAAACCTACCTGTTATAGTAACGTTTTATTCCAATATGATTTCTGTACAAATTGGATGTGATAAAATAAGTGTGTAAAAAATATGGTTTCATACGCGACTGGAATAGTATATTGTAGTGATCAAGGTCAGGGCACGTCTGCCTTTTTGTCTGTTGGCACGACAGACCTCTGCTGAACTTCCTTGTTTTATCCACTCAGACGTGTTGTGTGTGTCATAAACCTGAAAGGTTATAACTAAGAAAGCATGTTTAGATGTCACACTATCTTAAACTGTATAGATTATTAAGCCAAACGGAAATAGTGGTAAAAATTTAATGTGGAAGAGCGAATAACTGTTCAAGGCACAGGTCAGCAGAAACCATTGGTCATGGACTTAGCTATGATAGTTGGTAAAATATAGAATTGGGCGTTAGCACAGCTTACGCATAAATTTATACGTACATTTAGTTAAGTACACTTTCATCTGGAGTTGCCAGTTCTAATCCAAGAGACTTTGTCTGCCTGAAGTCACCGTAAGTAACTTCTGTACTTCCGTTCACACACTTCCTGTCCTGTTTGAACCCTAACAAAAGAGAGCTTGTCGGCAAAGAACTTTGTAACACAGGTGGCCCTGGCCGATAGGGTAGACGGTAAACTATAATGAACGTCTTATTCCAGGAAGCAAAACTGTTCAAATCCATTCTACAAAGCGATAACATTACTAAACTAGGCAAGTAAAGGAAAAGTCAGAAACATTACCACAGTTAAGTATGTAGAGAAGTTTGTGAGGGTTACATAAGAGGAGATACGACTTAAACAAAGTAAGTCCACAAGACTGACAATGAACAAACGAGGAAGAGGGTCTGCAACCACGTTACTAAAATCGGAACGATTAGTCTAAAAATTCTACCACTGGCTCGTACAAATATAAACGTCGAAAATAAGCTGTCTTTCCTGTACCAAACACACACACTCTGGTTCAAGGCTGATGGCCCACCCTGCTTACTTACTAATCCTAGATGGGCAGCACAATCTTGACCGTATTTGGTTCTGCTTTATTAGGTAATTTGCTTGCGACCCACGAAAGCGAGCAATTCTTTATCTACCGCTTGTTTTAATTTAAGAACCTGTCGATTGTATTATTGAGAACGAATGATCGAATCTCACTCCCCTGGGTAGCTTGATTAATGACTGATTTCTATCATATTTCGGGGAAAATATTACGACTTTGAGGACTCGTATGAATAAAAACTATGAATTGCAACTTCTGATAGAGAGGACTTGGTTCACAAAATTGAAGCTGGTTTTTTAGCAGTCTCTTCTGGATCTAGCGTTTACTCATTAGGTTCATGAGCTTTAAACAGCGATGTTAGTTGGGCAGTAGTATACCTTCGATGTAATGCTGCCTGCTAGGATATGTGCCACAATGTTCAGGGTTGTGTCGGATGATCAGATACTCAGGAAGTGCCGTACTTGTTGGGAGCGACAGGACAGGTTCCGGTGATACATTGTCCACGTTCCCGTATCATATGAACTATGAGCTTCGTAAACATCCTGTAAAAGTGCAGACTGATTTATACCTTTAGACTATGACCCGTATAAATGCACATTCCGAAGAGCCCAAGGCATGTCCACATAAACCAATGAATCACATTTCGAAGACATACTGGCTGGCAAGCTGTTACGACGTAGTTTTCAACACGTACAGCATTCAACACCCTTCATATTTGTTTGAAATCAGACATTTAGATGTCACCTTTCCTCTTGGATAAATCCAAAAAAGGCGTTCCCCCTGTTGATACTAAGTTCCGCTCAGTGGGTGAGGCAACGAAATCCAAGGTCGTTTGCTGTTATATTTCTTCACATTGCCTAGACAGAACACAGTCGTTGGACAACAGCAGGCGGTTAGTTGAATTACGTAAAAACCTTTCAGCAACAAAATATTGAAGTAGTAAACAGACAGCCTCAAGTGCGGTATTTGAATTGAGCTTTTTGCTCCGGCTTTCATACGGCGTCTGCAAGTATTACAGTCTTCTACTGAACATACACGTTTGGGTTACGGACACAGCTTCACTTCTCACCAATGAAACTGCCAAACTTTTCAGGTGTCTTTCTGCGTGGTTACATCGTCACTTTCGTTCTGGCTTACAAACAGGTGATCAGACTGTTTAACATATCTTCACAGTCAGCACTGCCCAATTCCATCACCAAGCCTCGTAGATAGCTGGGTTAAAAAACTTTATGTAGTCCAAAAAAAGAGGGTGCACGGAGGCTGGTGGCTTTTGCAGCAGTTCTATTGGAGCTCTGGGCGGTAACCACCATACCAATGTATGGATTACGAATAAGATATAGGGGATTTAGTGTATACAGTTTGAGCGACGGCACATTCGTCAACATGGCTATCGCATTAGAATGCAGACTGGAGTTTAGGTTCCGGTTGTGGACGGTGTACGGTCCATCTACGTTACGTCCTGCATGTGCATACACACGCACACACATCACACAATCGCCCACCCACGTGAACCGTCCCGTTTCACACCTGCCGGTTGCAAGGGTCACGTGCAAAGGTCACGTTCACTGTAAACTCTATTCATTGTTACGTGTAATTCACCTTCATGCTGGCTCATTCAGGATACACAAGGTTCCTCCTAACTCCTTTGAGTTCTCACTTCAGTGCGTAGTGCAGATTCAACAGACGGGATATGCGTTAGTGATATGTTGTTGGAAGAAGGAAACTAGATGCTGGTGCTTCCTTTAGGAAAGGACTATGCGGACAGTCTGTCTGATTGCGAAAGTTGCAATCACACATGAGTTATGGTTAACTTATACCTAGTCCCTTATAACTTGCCAGTAATTAACATAGATTTCCTACTAATTCCACTCTCCACGGTTGTGTCAGTCCCCCTAAGAGGCTTCCACATTCTACCCAACTGGGTGTTTTATTACCCATCTCATGAACAGCTAATCAGATCGGTATCGCTTACGACAAAATGTTTACACGTATCACAACACGTTGCACAAGGCACTACTCCACAACAGGCTATATATCAGATGCAAGTTGAACACGATTCTTGAACGTGTGTGTGAATCTGTCGGCATCACATTCCGCCTGAAAAGTATCAGCCTAGTCAATAGGGTGTTGAATAAGTTGGAGGATTACAAAGTGTATTTTACATCCAAACTGAGTCTGTTAAAATGAATATGTAATTAAAAGGTGGTATTTCCATTTCAAATAGAGCCTTATGACAACGATGATTTGATGGATGTGAACTACATGCACACGTGTGAATGTTCAAATCTCTTGTGCGCACTTCACTTGGTCATCTACCTTGAGTAGTCAGACCTTGTTAACGATCATCCCTTACATGTGATGCGCCGACTAATCATCCACCGCAGATGAGAACCTAATGGCAGGAAAATGTTTTGCACCGTTTGGCTAGCATCAAGCAAGAAAGAAACCGTTGAAACCAAGAGTGTTTGTTGTTACAGTTGGAAATTGATAGGTTGTAAGCAAACTGGTGTGAATCTCCGAACACTTTAGTTGACTGATATGTGAGGACACCCATTCATACACACAACCAGTCGCACACACATGGGCAAAAGCACGATGTTTACGTGTTAGTCGCGAACCACCTAGGAAAATCTGACAGGGTCCCAAGCGAAATATGCCACTTCTTTACATGTTCACACACAGACACACACACACACACACACGAGTCGGTTGCCGTTGCTCACTAAAGCAACTTTCTGCGAGCACGCAAACATAACGACGACAACGATGCCGACAATAATAACAAAATCAACAACAACAACAACAACAAACCTCAAAGAAGTCTAAACCACGAGCTTGGTTAATTAGACAATCTCTTTCCCGTTCGTGACCGAGTGTGTTAAACATCGTGTTAGGACTACAGTGACCTTTGTGAATTCTGTACAGCCGATGCCCCATCTAGACACCCTCTCATCCCTATTCAATCTAGTGGATGCTAGTAACACACAGGGACCGTGAAAGTGTTTCACTGAACCAGGCATTCGTTGAACGAGCATTATTCATTGTTATTTTCTGTTTGGTTCTCCGGCCGGTGGTAGACTGGTGAGGTGGGGACGAATCAAGTGACAATCAAATAGATAAACATCAGATAGTAAATAGCGGAAATGTAAAGCAAGAGGAAGCTTTGAGGATTTCCTGGGTAGTTTGTTTTGTTACATTTGCCGCAAAAAATTTTCCAGCGGCGAAAAATGAAAATGGATGAATAGTCAGTATGCAACACTAGTTTTATGGGTCATACGTATTGGACAAAAGATTTTCTAGTTTGTGGAGTAACAGTGTCAAAGCTGGGTGAAATGTTCACTTCTCCATCAGCTTACGATGAAATCGTCGTTTCAGTACAAGTCTGAACAAACCATTTTTGATGGCAAACTACCGAGTCAAACAGACTGATTCCGACTGCCTCAGCAGTACAAAGTGTTTTCAATCATGGTAGGCCACAAATCTACTGGAACGACGGCCAACCTGCACAGTCAAACCAGGGGGCAAGCGTAACGTGATAAACCAACCAAGCCATCGCCAGTTGATTGACCAGTGACCTAGTTTCTCTATAATAGATTCCATTGATATCTTGATCTAATTCTATTAGCCATCTACATAATTGTACCGGCCTGTTCTCATTGTCGCAATGGGCATATTCAAAACGTCCAGTCCAAGTCTTTCGAAAAGTTTAATGTGTAATCACTTTTGCTGCAGACCTCTCGATCAAGCACACCTTTAGTCGGCCAATAATCGTTTGTTTTGTGCAGAGTTTTGTACATTGGCACGATGAAGCTGTGCCAGATTGCCAATGTGTCGATAAACCACCGCACTATTCGTCCATGGTCTATGGGATCTCTCTAACCCTAGTAACAAGACATTTGCTCAGAGAACAAAATCACAATCACGTTTCAGTAATACAATTGTAGTATACGATGAGTAGTTGGGAACCGTGATTAGGGTTAACCCATAATCAAAATTTCTAGTCCTCATCTGTAGTATGGTATTTGATAAATGAACTTGTCTTGTTGCATAAATGTGTAAAGGAAGCTGCAAAACTTTGGCAAGTAATTGCCGCACAGATTGACGGGTAGTCATCGACTGAAGCCTCTACTGGTGTCTGTTTGTTTTTGATGATCAAAATCAGTTTGAACGTGTTATTCGAGGATACAGGGAGTTGAGATTGAAAATAAGGTTATTTTCCTAAATCGATCGTTTTCCTCTTTTCATTCTTGGAGTTACCTCGGACCAAGGCGGTTGCAAGTAAACCAAATTGTAAGGAATTTACATTGTGTAGCATACTAGCCGGCCGTTCACATTGTGATTGTCCGTCACACTTACAGATCAACTTTGGGACAATGTGGAGACACCGGGGGACAGCGTTCTTCTGAAGTAAGTGTTCCAACAACAGTCCTGTAAAATGAAACAACAAGAGCAAGCATGAGCCATAGGCCCAGTAAGCCATGCATACGACCTACACAAACGAAAACTAAAACGGTGTCAACAATACGGCAGCACGCCCTGTTACGCAACTCAAGTTCAACCCGTGCGCAATTGAGGGTTTTGACAGCACGTTAAAAATGTTCTTGACCGTCAAACTTTATATCAACACAAGTGCTTGATTCCTATAAATACTGCTTTAACTAAAGAAAACGTCACGTGAAAATATATTTTCCTCACTTGTAAATTCAGCAATCATTGGCGTTACAATCCAGTAACGTGTTACTGACACTGCAAAATATTAAGTATCATAAGAAGATACATGGTAAGGTTTAGTCAGGTAGCCAATCAGGCGGTTGTTCAGTCAAGTAGACCTGTGTCGTTGTAACTTGATGATTTTAAGCTATACGTAATTATTCATTAAACAGAAAACAGAAATATGTATCCAAAATAGTTGTTTCTCAAAGTAAACTTGAAAACAGAAGTAAAAACAACAGACTGCACGATGTGTTGTCTGTTGAATTTCGTCGCACCTCACCAGGTACATACTGTAGTGTTGATGTTTACAAGGTTAATGAAAATAAATGCATGACCGTACACACACACAGCTCAAGCATGATTGGCGACATCCGAAACGGATTAACCTGTCACAGTGACCGAAGCCAAAGGAAGCCTACGCTTTAAATCATCACCCCAAGTGGCTTGTGCTGAACCACTTTCGGTTTCACTCATACACCACATATGCGGTGTAAGTACGAAGGAATAAGGCCAGTAGGTATGTGAGTAAGGCCTTTATATCCAGCCGGGGTAAGTTTGGATGTCCAGGTAAGTTCGTCAGTTTGATTAGATTGTTGCATTTGGGCATGAGGGCGAAGGTGCAATCGTGTGGATCTACCTCTGATGAAATTGACATTGTCACTGGCGTGAAGCAAGGTTGTGTCCTGGTTCCATCCCTATTTAGCTTATACTTGACTGCCATACTAACAGTTGCTTTTCATGACTCTGAGGAGGACGATGTTAAGGTAGAGTACCGGATGCATGGGCGCCTGCTGAATATTCGACGTTTCGGCACCCTAACCTGGTTACATACCTCAACGATGCGCATGCTTCTGTTCGCCGATGACAGCGTGCTATTTGCAAATAGCGAGGACGAACTACAACGACTGGGCACAGCTTTCCCGACCGCGGCATCCAAGTTTGGACTGGATATCAACACAGGTAAGACATTCTCTTTCTTTCAGCCTTCTCCGGGCGGATATGCTGTCTGTGCACCTTCACCCCAAATTCGCATCAATGGAGATGTTGTCGGCAGTTGCACAGATTTCTGCTACTTGGGCAGCAATCTGTCCACCGATCTGTCCGTGGACCGCGAGTTGAGAGCTCGTGTGGCAATGGCCAGTACTGCTTTCGGACGTCTTGATAGACTTGTGTGGAAGAACCACAGCCTGAAACCGAGCACTAAGCTCTTTGTTTACCGCTCAATGGTGCTGTCTATACTGCTGTACGGCAGTGAAACGTGGACAGTGTATCAGCGGAACGTGCGCTATCTGAGCCTCTTTCATTTGCAATGTTTTAGACGCATCTTGGGTATTCGGTGGTCAGACATGGTTCCGAACACTGAGGTATTGCGGCGAGCGGATATGAACGGGATGGAATCCATGCTGATGCTGAATCAGCTTCGTTGGCTGGGTCACGTCCGTCGGATGAACGATGACTGTATTCCGAAACAGCTGCCGTATGAATAGTTGAGACCAGGTAAGCGAAATCCTGGTGGTCAGAAGCTGAGATACCAGGATGCTGTGCAGGTAAGTTTTTCACGTTGTAAAATTGATTTTAAATGTTGGGAAGACTTAGCGTTGAACCGGACTGCCTGGAGGAATACGATTCGGATGGGCGTCCGCGAGTTCAACGAGCAGTTATTGCGCGGCCGAGAACGAAAGCGCGCGGTACGCAAGGGAACCATCGGTGCCATAGGTCATGGTGACATGACTATATGGTGTTGCGATGTGTGCGGTCGCGAATTCTCTGGCCGTTTGGGATTAGTTGGTCACCAGCGTACTCATAGTGCACCGTCGGCGAAAAGACAACGAGTACGTCAGGCTCAGTTAGGTCATATAAGAATATCCATTCTATTTTTATTAATGATTGCATCGACCAAGACCATGGTCGTTTGACAACTAATCCGCTTCTCTTTTCAGAAACTTGGGTGTCTGTGATCTTTTACCTATTCTTTTCTTGGGCTTTGTTGGTGTACTGAATGTTGAATCGTATCTCTGATCTTTTCGTAGTTCAACTTTGAATTTTGTTTTTCAACTTTATCCTCTCTAGAATGCATTAACATACACTTGTATACTGGAATGCTTCTTGCATTACATTTCACATTTTTCTTCCTAGTGTAGATCTTGTCATTGCAGTCTCTCTCACTGTTTACTTCCCGAGAGATAAGGGTTTCCTCTTCGTGATAGCCATTCAGTTGGCTAACCAGCATTGGCCAGCTGGACACAAAGGCCTCACTCACACACCTACTGGTCTTATTCCTTCGGGTTTACACCGGATACGTGGTGTGTGAATGGAACCGCAAGTGGTGCAGCGCAATCCACTTGGGGTGATGGTTTAAAGCGCAGGCGTCCTTTGGCGTCGGTCACTGTGACAGGCTAATCCGTTTCGGATGCCGCCAACCAAGTGTGTCCATCCGGCTTACGTTGGTCAGACAATTGAATGGTTAGCAGGAAAAGGAAACCCTTACCTCTCGGAAAATAAACAGAAAGAGAGAGACTGCCGAGATCTTTACTGAGAGGTAAGATGTGTGTCAAATGTAATACAAGAAGCATTTTAATTTACGAGTGTATATCAGTGCATTCTAGAGAGGATAAGGAAGAAAACAAGCAAACCGTTCCTCACATAGTACACCAACAAAGCTGAACAAAAAAACGCGTAGAAGACCGCAGGTACCCAAAGTCTCCACGCACATAATTTACGCAGGCATACGCGAGCAGTGAAGTTGTTTATTTACCACGACAGTTTTAGACTGACGACCATGTTCCAACAGAATTTGGCGGAGGAGGGGTTGACAATGTGGAATAGCAACAGCCTCAGCGGACTGAAGCAACCTTCGATCGTTGGCTACGCAGATGACTTCGAAAGCAAGAGCACTGTCTGCCATGTTTCCCGAGGTAAGCAACTGACGGGCGACCGAGAATGTTGGCAATTTTCATTGCACTGGTTGCGCAACAACATTTGCCAGGTTTGTTCTATCTGACTTTCAAACCAAGCCGGAACACGCTGGGCTCCTCGAATGCGCAACTGCCGTGCCGTTCTACCCACGCAGGTTGCCTGTCACCCATAACGAAATTAGTAAATACAAACCGATTTGGCATACGAAAGCATTGGCACGTACATTGGGGGTATTGGTATTCACCTGGTTGCATATAGCATCTTGATGGAGGCCGCGTAGAATGCTTATCTGACGACCGTTCGAAGTTGCCGACTGATTTGTTCCAACAAATAATAACTTTCGTAGGCTAGATGTAAAGTGACATCCCGCTTAGGTACATTTGACTATCTTGCTGAAGCATGGTCAGATTTGCTGTGTCGCTCGATGAATACACGGGGAGAGGGACACATGAAATGGAACAGGTTCCAGCAACTGCTGTTGCGACATAAGTGCAACGCAAAAGGAATCCAATATCTGAGGCTGTGCTGTACTTGTACTATTCAGAACCAATGAGATCGTTAGGGTGACCCCGACTATTTGCTTGAAGCCGTCGAAACTGCTGAACCCACATAATTTTAAGCAGCCATATGATGTCCAGATTGAATGCTTCATCATCTGAAGTAAGATTAAGGCTAGGCGATATATCCTACACTGAAGAGACACTAACACTGTTCCGACAACGTCTTCTCGTGTTGCTGTATATTTGTTTTCTAACCTCTATTTAAACAAAACAAGGTCTACTCAACATTCGTCGCCTCTTACAAGTCTTAATGCATTTGTTTTTGTTTCGCAAATTTATGTTTAAATTCCCATTCATTTGTGTCGACGTTTGATTGGGTTTTGTAATTCTCGAAGGCAACAGTAGTAAGTTGTCTAACTAGCTTTCGGTAGTGTAAACATTTTGTCGCTTCGTTCATAATAATGGTAGCACACTTGCAAGCTGAAATAGCGTGATAGAAGGAAAGCTGAAAGAAAACTCATCAGTAAATACATAATTACCAATCACCGAATCAAACTGGCCTACTAAGCGATGAATGACAATAAATTTACCAGCAAAACAGGCTGCTCTGCATAGAAGTGAGTTATTTGATGGAATAGAAGCAGAGTTTAAAAGTTCCACCGCAGTCACCTGTCTAACGATGACCTTCTTTTGTTGAACAGCGCCTTGCTACATTTATATTTAGAAGATCGGTTTCACAAACTGCTTCGAGTGAGAAAACATAAGATTTAAGTCAACGACCTCAAGCTGCTCCGTGCATCCTACTCCAGCATGCTGTATCACTGTAAGTGTAATATAGGGAAAAAGTTCTTTCTGTACTCAAACAGTCGATATTTTGGCTAGAAACTTTCACGAAGCAACGACTCAAGTTATGTAATTTTGTTCCTTTGTTAAATGCTGGTGGGTTCGCGATATTCTGATAACACCACGACAAATACTTTCTCCGAGAAATTCCATTACTCCCTGGTTCGGATTACATAAACCATTGATAATACAAATCACCGAGTATAAATCATCTGGACATTTCCATTTGATATACAACGAGAAACAACAAACTATCGCGTTCAGGTTCTCTATTTTTAGTTTAAAACAACGCGACTCCGTAGGTAAGTAGCCTGAGACATGAGCAACCTGTATTTATTATGCTGAACTGACTTTAAACTTAGTCTTTGGAGATGTGCTATACGTTAGGTCTTTTGGGTGTGTGCGTTGCTTGATGTTATACCATCTTATGAGGTATGTGCCCACAAACAAAAAACAGACGCGGTGGTTCATAGCACTTAGTTCATATAGATATTACATGTACCATACACATCCACGAACAAATCAAATGCTCAGTTGGTCGGTTGTGACCTGACATGGAAAGAACACGGGTTTCATTGTTCAAGTACTACAGGTGTGTGTACACCTTCCTCGCCGTCAATCGTTCAGACGCTCTCTGTTGAATACCGTTCATTCTTCGATCGAACGAGTTTCACACGAACTGGTCGTGTCTGCCATGACTCCTTCTGATCAGATATAATGTTCCCAGTACGCTTTACAGTTTGGCAATAATGAACAAAGTACACATTGTTAAGGACGGTACCTTCGTTGAAAGAGGGTTTGAGGTCCAATACAGGACTGTTTCGGTCGGTCAAGACATCATTACATTGAAAGATCCGGTCGTTGTGGACGGACAGTAGTTACAGTATATGCTAGTGTAGTGCGTTCATACTACTAGCAGTGTGCGCCAGATAGACTAACTCATCACTTTTGACTGGCCATCTTACATATCATACATGGACCCAATCACTATCATTTTACACGATGGGAATGTCCGCCTAGTCGTCTGACTGCTTACTTCTGAGCCTCTACTCGTGCGCCCTTCCATCAAGCTTCCTGTGATAGACATCCTGAACCATCATTTCGCTTTCCACATTCAACTTATGGTCTTCGACCACCGACATGCTGGGCTTCAGAGGATTATACTGCGTCAAATTAAACGTTGACTGGTCAAGTAAGTCTCATTCAACATGTGACTGATGAATACCTAATAGTTAGCAACAAGCAGTAATAGTAACACTACCAGAATGAATGTAAAATGAGAAAATTATCCGAAACAAATTAGTAAACAATACCTGTAATTTATCTACATAGGTACTGCCACATTTGTCAACAGTGCAATTTTTTTGCACCCGATAAAGAGTGAACATAAGGTTGAAGTTAAACAAACCTTTTCAACGATGGTTAAAATACCGCCGATAACTGATGCAAACATCAGAAAGACAACTTTATTCACAACAGCAGTGATCAGTATCTAAGACCGGATTTGAGTAATCAAAAGAAACTTACCAAATCCTAACAGTTACCCTGACCAAAGCTACGTCGAAGGATCCGATTTTTGCAATCCTCACTCCTTACTTTAATACAGGTTAATTTCTTGCAACTTTGGAAATTTTCTAGTGCAATATAATACAGACTAACTCAACTGATTTACACCATGACCATGGTGGTTTGACATGTAAATATTTGCTTGCATTTTATCTGTTCGACTGTTTGGCTTATGTACTACTTCATCACTGCTTGACAGCTTACTGATTGTGACTCCAGTTGCATTCATCAACATTTACTGCCAGTTGTTTGGACTGGGGTTGATATTTAGGTATGAACTAACATACGCATTAAAAACCAATAAGTTATAGTAAAAGCGGTTTAGCAAGACAGTATGATTAGATTACGGTTTACGTATGCAGAACCCGATCGGAGCTTATCAACACACAACCTTTTATCACAATATGAATGGTTAAAGTCTCATTTTCAACGATACCATGGTTGTGGCTAGGATATGCACTACTGACGAGCTCTAATCAGAGCGAAACTTGAATACAGTGCTTCTTTTCGAAATGGGCTGACTGGAAAGTCTATGGGAATGCGACAGTCGCGATCAATTGTGAGTGATGTTCAATTTATAAGAAAACCAAAATTTCCTACTACTCATCAATGATACCATTGCTGTTAAACTGAACAGCTCGCTCACACTCGACTGAACTAACTGCCCACAGAATGGTACTTACGGTTCCATCATTTTGTTGTGCCATTCTTTCAGTCAGTCAGTTACACGACGCGATGTCAGGAAGGTTAACTGTGTGTCGAAAGCCATTAATGAAATTCTTAATCAAAACAAGTATGGTAGAGTGACGTCAGTTGAAAACAGCTTCGTGTGGATTAAGAGACGATATGTAGCACACACACATTCATCAACAAAATGGACATTTCATCATCCGCGATACTCTTCTTTGTCATCTAGGCCTGTTACCAGCGCAGTGGCCGTTATCGCTGACCTTGACGTCAGCTGAGGTAGTATAGCTCACAGTCCTCTGTGAACAATGTCACACCAACTTTCCGATCTAAAACACAGTCCTAAACGTTCTCACGTGTGCGATTCATTTTCGGACAAGCCCTTGTCGTCTGTCACTGGTTCTCACAGACCGACCATGCTATCAGCCTGATTAATGGAAATGAACGTTCGCCGCCTATTCCCCCCCAGCACCGTCAGTCCAGATGTTCCCGTTTTTGTTCACTTCGGTTTACAATCCGGGCGACACCATAAGTTTGCGCAAGAGCGTGCACGGTAAGGGCAGTGTGAACAGAGTTGAAATAGGGGACACGAGTTTGTAAACAGCACACAAAGACCCTGATCGGATTTGCTGTCCGCACTGTTTTGCTAGCCTTCAAACAAGGGAAACTGAGCCACTGCCTGGTGTTGGAGTTCGTGGAACCGCACGGAGTTTATCTGTAGGTGTATGTGTGCAAGCCGTTTGCACAGCACCGATTGGTGAGTGACCACCTAGCTCAAGAGTGGTGTTCGTGTGTAGACGGTTAACATGTTGAGCTTACGATTGCGGAATCTAGGGTGTCACCAAAGTAGGTTTAATGACCATAAGGCGAACAAAGATAGGCAAACAAACCTGGGGTGCGTGTCTAGTCGCGTGCTTTTCTAGATAAATGAAAGAGGGAACAGGAGGTTAACAGGAAATATGCTTTCCTTTGTCCTGTCCTTCTAACATACATTTAACTCAACAGGGTATTACACTGCTTTGACTCAGACGAACTATAAAAGGAGTTTACGAGAATAGTTTCTTTCAAGGCGAATAGTGACCAAATACTGCTCGACTGTTTTTCTTGTTTTAAATGTGCGACATATGGGAATGAAACTTACCGAATTTCGATTTCACAAAATGCAGCAGAAGTATACCTGTACGTTTAAGAAAGTACGGCTGAGGATTGTTGTGTTTATATTATGAAACGTATTAATAGTCTTGTTGTGGTAGCTTGATTTATCAGACCCTAGGCTTTTAGTCTGTAATGGTGAATGTTGTTAGAATTAATTTCACTTAACTTTGTCAGCTCAGGTTATCAAGAGTTCAGTCCACATCAGTTGCAAACACTTATCCCACTCTGTCTGATTTCCGTAAAAGTCACTCCGTGTGGAACTTAGCCAAGAAGTGATACCTTTAGATATAACCGTGAAATGTAAAAGCAGGTTGATAAACGATTGATCCTTCAGCTGTGTGCTGCACAAGATAATTTCCCGATCATCTTCAGCTACGACGGATTTTGACAAGCATCCGTAGGCCCCACCACTCCCGTGGTAATGCACCGGTGATGGACCAGGACCTCAGATCTGCAATGTAAGGACAGACAAGACGGCTGACAACTGTTCACTTCAAGTTTTTGAAGTTATTATTGGTGGTTAGTAAAGACCCATAATTGTTAACTAATCTGTTTGGATCATAGTTTCAGCCTTTGACTTCTGTTGTAGTGAGTGGGGGCTAAACAACTGAACAAGACTAGGTATTTAATAACACTGAAAATGTTAGGATGCATGATATGAGATGGCCGTTGCTATATGTATTGGCTGCAATCTGTGCTCAGGCTCTCGACTACAGTATTGTGTTCGTAACTTGATGTACACTATAACTCAAGGTGCTATTCAAATGGAATAAATTGTTTCAACCGTAGTGAGGTGTGCTCCACCAGGATCATACATAGCGTAGCCACATCGAGAGCGGTAGACAATACTTTATTTTTCAACAAATGAAATGGATGTCATTGGAAAATTTTACGTGTTTGTGTGTGGAGCCTTACCGAACGTTATTTTCCTCCATACCACAACACAGGAAGGTTGTCCAGCGATTTATATGGATAACTAAAACCACAGGTCAACACTGATACGAAGTATGTTGGTATGTTGGGTCATATACGAGATATAAAAATACATAACAGACGTAGACTCGTGGCTTCATGTCCCTTGCCATTAAGTCTGCACCGATATCTGTGCTGGGACCTTCACAAAATATATACATCTACATTATATATATATATATATATATATATATATATGTTTTCGGTTGCGTGGCCACATTCCCGTCTTCTTGAAGTTGAAGACTCCCATCAAGATCAGCACGCGACTAGTTATTTTCGGGTTGGACCGTAACATTCAGTGACGTAACCGTGCATTACGCAATACCAAGTGGGTTGTTTTTTTGCCACGCTTGCCTCAAAGCAGTTGGAGGCTTGTTCCCGTTCCAGAGCAACTCTAAAACGAAAGAGACCCTGGTCCACCGGTCCTGTTTGAAGTAAGCTGACCAGTAAGTGCACAGGATAGCAAAATCTTTGGTAAAACTTGTGAGTAGTGTTCGAATTGTCACTTCCAACGTCTACGACTACTCGTGAGAAAGTAGCAAGCCAGCACTAACGATGACAGGTCTGTTTGAAGCGTCTAGGTATTTCTGTTAAACGAGTTATACCCATCAACACGTTGGTTGCGTTGTACGTCCCTTAAAAGCAACAGTAAAATAATCTTAGTTTTGACGTATTGCACTATCAGACATTGTTCTGATAGAAGGCATCCTGATGACGAGGCTGGGACTTGTGCAAATTTATGACGCTTCTTGAGCCTTAAACATGAATTTCTTATGCTTGATAGCCAACGTTTGGACAGAAATGCTGTATACACCTTCGGTAAAAAATATCACCTCCGTCCTTTAATATTTTATACCTACTACTTTAGTTAAAACACATCTTCTTGTTACAACGACTTACAGGCAATGTGTTATCGGTAAAAGCAATCTATGCCAATTTCCTTTTGAATCATTTTCATTGTGGGGAACTCGTTAGCTACTGTCAGTCAACAGCTGATGGAATGAACATCCGGTCCAACAGAATCGACTCACTTTAACGAAAGTCCATACAACCTGGTTAATAGCTGCGCTACCCGCGACCTGGTATGCTCGTTTGTTATGCACCTCACCTATCTAAATCCCATATACCACACCACATCCTCGGTTGTAATACTCCCACTAACTAATCCCCCCATAGAAGTCCCACATCAACTTGGACTGGACCGAGATGTTCATCCTACGGACACCGTGAAAATCGATTGTCTAGTAGAATCAGGCTAACTTAAGTGGACTTGGGTTGGTGTGCACTTCACCCGTCTGTCTAGGCGCAACTCCCCGTTCGCCTTAATGCCCAGCCCAGCATCCGTCTGGCAGCGTACAAATAGTTCGAACCGTCTGCCGGCTGAATATAACGGCCATGCATGGAAAAATCTTTTTCTATCGAAGTGACTGACAACGGGTTCTTCCTACAAACTCTGAGCAAAGCGGAAGATTATGGCGGGGTTACTAAACGTGACCGATAGAGCACATGAGTCACGCGTAAGCGAACACCGTTCAAGCACTAGAAACATGAACGAGTTGTTATTGTCCCCACTTCTACACAACCACAGCAAGCTGCCTGTCTGAGTCGAATAAGCTCGCATACACACTGCATGCATACATGTGAATTTTGTAAGGATGCGTGTCTATTGTCTAGCTCACCTTCGAGTGAGGTTCACAACTCAGGTTACGCAGCTTCTGCCTTCCTCCTGTTCTGTAGGAAATTGGTGAAGTGAGACGAGGCGAGGCGAGATGATATCGGGCCAAATAATCGAGACGAGTGAACGGGTGACTAGTCTGTCTGGTTTTCTCTGTCTGTCTGAATGGGTAGGATTAAATGTGAACCGGAAGGTGATGACGGGCAAGACTTGGGTAGACAACTTGTTGTGCATCGCTTACAAATGAGTACTGCTCGATGTTTTCATTCATTTTTAAATGTATTTCGTGTTTCATTCAGAGAGGCTGCTTAGGTGTTCTACGAGCTGAAAATTCTGTCCATCAGTCAGTACCGGCAATCTGTGCTTAACTTCGCCTTCGTTAAACAGCAGCAACCCACTTAAACCGAATCACAAGCGGTTCCTTCAGACATATTTTAGATTTTGCTCGTATCACAATATAAAGAGAGTTGACTGCTCTAGTATGTTTGGGTAGTGAAATAGTTACCGAGTTTTACAATTAACCAAAAAATTGAATAAGTAGACAGTTATGATAATCCACGTTTGCTATTTGGTTGAAATCGTGCTGGTCTTTTTTTTGGAATTCCATTACATAGTCGTTCTCATAGAGCTTTAATCGAATTAAAGGAGTTTATGTCAGCATGTCTATTGACTACGCTCAGTGATCGTTATGGGACAATAAGATAACAACTCAGCTGTTGTATCTCAGTCCTTGAGTAACTGACGTTGTTTAATCCACATGAGGTTACTTTGCTGATGGTATTTAACATAGGGACAAAAGAAACTCGACTTACTAGACAATCCCCAACACTACCAATATATATGAAGTGAACACTACTCATCATTAACTGTAGCATCCATAATCAAATGTAACATTCCACCCCCGAAATCGGGTTTCAAACCAGGGTTTAAACGTTCCAAAGTTCACAATTGTAAGATAATGAGGGACTGGAGTGAAATTAACGGGAAAATAGGGCTTTCTCTCTTGAGCCGATTAGGGGACTAGGGTATTACACATAGGTATTACGGGTAAAAATTTAGAGATTATAATTCGATCATGTTGATCATAGTTGAGAGCACTGACAGAGTATTCAACATGGTTATCAAAAAGGAACGTGAAACAGAGATCACCCACGAACAGTGGCAAATTTATGCACTGCTGATGAAATATATTGAAACCAAGTCCAATTTAACGCTCCTCTCCGGAAGTGAACAATCAAAACGTTCATTTAGATGCAGGAGTCACGGTCAAACGTGAGTGATTTTCACCTTATATTAACCAGCATCACTGATTACTTTTTGTAATTATAATGTCTGCCCAATTTAACCCTATGCCTGAGTGCTGTGACTGGGTGAAAACTCACTCGACAGTTGTTTTAGAGCTGCGAGAAAGAATTTAATCTTTGAACATAGTGAGACCAGCGACAGTCTTTACAAGAGGCCTGGACAGCGAGCAAATCGGCGAGGTCTAACACTGTGGCCTGGAAAATGCAGATGCAAACCTCTGTACGATCGACAGTCACTAAAGTTATAACGTGTCAGCTTGAATGAGGTCAAAATCGATAACACACACCACCGTCCAGCTGAATAAATCGGTTGTCTTTGATTAGATTATAAATGGTGATAAAAGCTAACAACTTTCATTTCTGATATCATGATGAATGCGGTATATTTGATGAAAATATGCCATTATTCTCAAGGCGAACTGTGTCCAGCACAGTTAAAATTGTGTGCAGAACACAGAGCGAGGCATGAGCAAAAATTAGATAGCATTATAATCTAGAATTGTTAGTGGATATGAATTACAAATGTCATGGTTGCTAGCACTAGATATGTGGCAACAATCTGAAGTCTGACCACGTGCATGTATAACAGTGGTAAACGAAACATTCTGATTATAAGAATGTATCAGTATGATGTTCCAGAAAGTGTACTGCATGACTAACTTTTGGCTACCACTTTTGAAGTAGCAGTGGCTAACATGAAACCTTTCCAGTCAAGATTGAAAACCGGAGTGCATTAGACTTACACGTTTCACATACACCTCTTCTGGAATAAGATGGGTGATACTTCTGTATAAGAGATTGAATTGTTTAAATCGAAGTTGTTGTAAGCAAAATTTACTTCCTTTCCTTCATTGTTCGACCAACAATTTTATGTGTCTAAGTAATAAACGTCTGATACCCTTATCAAACAACAAAATATTTTGACAATGTTGTTTATGTAACATTATCTCATAGAAATTAGAATTATGTGTAACGAATGTAATTTGTTCTGACAACTTCTGAACTGAAACGATCGTTCTCTTGTGTACATTTGAAGCGGTCGACAGCATCTTGTGGGCTATCATCTTAAAAAGGACTCTGTCTACGCTCTACTGTTACAATACTTGAAATTACACTGTTCTCAAATTTTGTACAGTAGGGAGTAATTACTAGATAGTTGAGATGGATGAAATACAGTGAGTTAAAGGAACAGTCAACTGTTTAGAACTGGTACGAGCCATTCACAGTGTCCAAAACAAGATGAAACGAATGAGCACTTATTCAAATTCATTCAGTAGTATTTGAACAAGAAGCAACCAGAAACAATTTGGCTCTTTTAATACAATCACAGACATCACGAAAGCCACTGTGATAACACTGACAACCAGAATTCGACCCCATCTTCGAAACTACTCAACAGCTGGAATTTCATAGCCCGTCTGACTTTCATTTGATGGTACCCTTTGAATATGGATATAAACATCTCCAATGAATCCCGTCTTGACAACTATGACTGACCTATAAGTGTTACCTTTGGACCAGACATGAAACCTTCGTACTGATTGTGGTTTTGATTTATCTCATCTGGTGACCTCCATACGAACTGTACAACTTTACCATAGTTTCTAATTGTTAGCTAGTGCATTATACCTTATACACTGCGCACCTCGTGTTGCACACAAATGTGATTGTTAAGCCATGTGACAAGTAAATGAACAAACGTCAATCGCGAACTTCAAAGTTCATTTCCATGCATGTGGCTATCTCTCCACACCTCATTAGATTCATAGTTTATATTACTGAGTTGGACCTGTAATTCACCTATCAATCGTGAACACTCCAGTATAGATATTTGCGAAATTGTAATTTATTTGGTTAATCCCAAAACACGATATTCATACGGGTGCGTACATTATCTAAAAAGTTCATTACTGAGTTTAGTATACAAAAGAGGCTGACTGTAAAGTCTATCTGAATTCGACAGTTCAGATCAATTGTCAGTGAAGTTCAACGGAAACCAACTAACTCCCCCTGCTGCTCACCAGTATTATACAAATAATGCTTATTAACGATTTGCCTTGAATAAGTACAAAGTGTATAGAGTACCAGCTCATGTAGAATTCCAGTTATTGATGCTCACGAATGATACTGAGATTTTAAGACGCGCAAATGATTGCCACTCAGCTTCGATAATTTTTTTTCAGGGACACCCTCATTGAGTTGACCCAAACATGGTTTACAAATAAATTGTTAATTGCATGTAAAATGTCGTACAACAATTTTGTAGTTCACCAGGAGTAAAACTTGGTTCGTTTTCGGTGTGCTATAATCAGGCCAAGTACGATATGAACAATGAAATTGATAGTTAGAAGGGATTGGTTGATCCTTATTGAAGTATGAGGCTGGAACAACTTTGGTATCGTAGACATAGTTGATGTGATGCAAGGGCATTTGTTGCAGTAGAGAAAAACGTATTGAGAACCCGAACAAAAGGATTCCTGTGTACACTGGCTGGAACATCTCAGACAAGTTCCAATAACCTGTGCTAGTTCCAAAGCTTGAATGTCTATCAGCTGATAGTTATTCACCTTTGAAATGTTCATCATAGATTTCGTACTTAGATTAACGTGTACTATTGGTATAAACATTATGCCTGTGGTTTTTCATTTATACTGAACCTCTGTCTTTTGTGAGCACAAGTCCTTCATTCAATTAGTTTGGTGATATCAGTGTGTATCTCTGGGCACAGTTCAAATACTGCGATGATCCTCATTTATGAGCAACTCAATCTACACTTTGTCGTTCCGTGGATTCCGTTAGCGGACTGTCCATATTTATTCATTTTTGCTCTCTGTCCAACTTGTGTTAACTTCAAGGTCAAAACGGAAATTGGCGCTACATAGATGTGGTATATACTCAAATTGCCCGCGTTATAGAGATAACGATTATAAAACGGTTTCTATATGACTGACATATGACTTGCTCATACAGTTTGATACGGATGGACACAGTCCAACTCGATTTGGCGATTTAAGACGGGTACGGTCAAAGGAAGTCGAAATTGTAAAATTGCAAACTATTTGAAGTTAATCACTGTAAAGTATTTCTTACACTTCTGATCACAAACCTGATGAACGTACTGCAAATTAAGTGTAAGCTTGTCTAGAAATATCATGGTTGAGCATGTTGAATATGAGACCTCAGTTTACGTTATTTGTGTGGAATTGGCAAACTGAATTTCATAGAGGATCTAGTGCTTAATACTATTGAAAGTTTGTTTGCGTTCTGATAAAACACGAACTCATGTGTAGTTGAAATAAGGTACAAAAACCGATGTTACGAAGCTGCTTCACTAAGCAAACAGGTTTTTATTTAAATTTGAAGAATGAAATCGACGCCTATGTATTCGTTCTGTCACTATAGCATAGCGGAGTGCATAGGTCATACTACAAGATAGATCAGTGAACATCATCCACCTGGGCTTGGTAGTGCACTTAGTAAGGGAATCATGCAGACAACTAGGTTGGCTCCAACCACCGGGTTAACACTAAGGCTGCCATTCGCTTTGTCTACAAGGTCCTATCATGCAAGTGAAAACCATTCCAACAACATATGCGAATCGTAGCTGAATCTGCCGCCATTCGATCATTCTTGTCACACAAATGAATACGGCATGGACCCAAATTCGTTCGGTGGAACTTAGACCAGTCTACGACGACCAAGCTTTGTAACTATAGTTTTCATCCTTTGTTTCTGCTCTGTGCTTCATAACTGCGCGCCTGAAGACTTATATGACTGTAGTGGTCTGTTGAAGTAAAAATGAAAACTACTGCTCGTCACATCTGTTCTTCTATGACTCACAGGTTCTCTCCTGAATTATTATAAAGTGCTAACCAGGTTTTGTCTGGAATCTCCCCTGTGTTCGTGTATAACCTTAGCAAACACTATGGAAAATGACTTTCTCCCGGTTATACACCATGACTGAATGGTGATGCATTCATCGGTTTTTCTAGAGTTTTGCGGGCATGCCAATTATTCTCTGGTAAGCTATACCACTGAATGTGCTGTTTTTCCATCAAATTTTGTTTAATTTTTACAACCGTTTGTTTAAACCCAAAAGTATACAATCTGCTGCACGGTAAACCAAGTGGACCATTTGGCAACATTTCAACCGGTATTTTACACAAGCAAAAGTGACCGTTCTTTATAAATTAATTTTGCTGCACTCCTCCAGCTTGTTCCATGATTAATTTTTGAAATCATCAGTTTATGAGAAAGTAGAAAGTGTAGACCTTCAAGACTCCCTGCACTGACCTCATTTGCAGAAAGTTTCTATGAAATTGTATCTATCTGTAGGTAAATTTTACCTGTTACCTTCAAACATTTTGGTGAAATGCATTAACAGCGAGTCAACTGTCGTGTTTTCACAAAAGCAAAAAATGAAGCTCAATAGTTCAGTTTATCTAGTTGATATTTAATAGTTAACCGATCCGTAAACTATCCTTTACTGCCAGCATGAATTTCCACTTGATGAGATGAAAACAAAACAAAATTGTTCCTTGAATGTATCCTAGAGTTCCTCAGTATCAAATAACATTTACAAATTGAATTAAAGCCTAGAAAGTTAGAAACCTTCTGCTATAGTTTTGAACAAAGCGGGATGATTAAGTTGTGGATCCCTTAAAGTTTGTCAACAATTACTGGAAAGTCTTTGGGGACATGAACACTTCACATACTGTTAATCAGGTATATAAATGGAACATGATTTTGTTATTGTTAGTTCATCGTTTTTAGATTTTCTTATTAATAAACACACCTAGGATGAATCTTTTTATTGGCAAGAATCTGTTGAAACGGTTTGTTGGGCGTAAGAAATGTGGATGAATGTGGGTGTTATTGCGGGCAACAACAACAAAAAAGCAACTAAGCACTTGTTAATCTGAATAATTTGTCTATCACTTTATACTGTACATGAAATTTGTTTGTTTGTGAGCATGTGGTAAAATTACAAGAAATCCAGCTTGTATCCGAAATGCTAGGATGTCGAATGTCAATCTCCCCACACGAACTGCTGCTTATCAAGTAGTCTGAGTCATTAATCAGCAAGCGTTAATTTGCGGTTGTCATAACAAGCCGAATGTCCTCCAGTGTTAATAGGCGAAGCGGCAATTAACTGTCGGTCGTGCACCTCAACATCCGCTGTGAAAACCGTCAGTCGTTAGCTGACTTCCGTCCAACAGTTCCGTACTGTATAAGCATAACATAGTGAGTTCGGATAATTGGTCATCAAGTTTAGTTAGTTACAGACTCTTCGGAGCTACCGATGTGTTCGGGCCAGAGATTGATGAAATTTTTTGATTAGAGTTCAATACTGGTAACATTTTACAGGCAAATATCTAACATCAAGCGTTTACTATGCCTAGTCATTAAAGTTATTAAATGCACACTGGTTTAGTAAAATCCGATTTGAGGTCGCATGGAATAGAAACTTAGAACATAAAAAACCATTTAATCTAGTAGGTACAAGATGTCAACCAAATCTAGGGGTTATCTTTAGACAAAACGTTGTACTAACCCAAAATTCTATTCAGGTCGAAGTGGCAGTAGAATTTATGGACTTCAGCTGATTATTTTTCACTCTTGCGCATGCTCAGGCCTTCTACAACCGAAAGTTAATCAACTTCCTGAGCTTAATTCATAAAATTTGATCAATAAACCTCCTGATAATTTAGTAATCCCACACTACGACTACCAATCGAATTCCTAGCTAATTCAACGAACAGAGATGTAGGAATCGATCTAACTAATGAGGAGAGAAAAGGTAGGTCCAAGAGCGCCTAAATAAGTATTTGTACCTGGACCTAGTTTAACAGGCAGAAGTGTATTTAAACCGATCTTTAGTAAGCGAAGATGCCTGACAGAATTACGGTTCCTACTGTGTAAAGTGGTGAGAAATAATTAAAGCAGTGAACTGGGAAAACAATGCTTGAGCAGCATTTCCGGGGGAGAGAGTATAGATGACTGGTTGGATGATATTGTAACACAAGGGATTTTAAAATCAATATACAGAAGAATAGCTTTCCGATTCTGTTGGAAAGTTCGTTGTTGCTTAAAATCCTCCAGGGATAATTGAGAGACTAAAGTTGAGCATGGTGTATTTATTTATTTGGGGAACGGACAGTCGCTATATTACTCATATCTCATAAGGGTACATTGTTATACACAATTTTATGTCTTTTCTTTATTAACGTACAATCCGCATCAGTCATTCCGGCTATATGTAAACATAATCAGAGAAGGATGTGCTAACATTTCGTTTATTCTCCTCAGTCGCAAACCTAAAACATGTCAGTTATATACATTATGCAGGTATGGACA
>JTDE01000794.1:70540-176569 GCA_014338405.1 Paragonimus skrjabini miyazakii
TAGGAGTGTTTGTGTAAAACGTGACACCTAACAGACACATTAAGGAGTGAATTTATACATACTGATTAGTCTCCTTAATGAGAGTCTTCCAGTGTTCCATCAGTTGGCACGACGTCCACACAAACTCGCAGTCTTTTCCCCACTAATGCGTTCAGAGGTTCTGCTACCATTTGGAAGTTGCGCACGAATCGCCGGTTGTATGGGGCTAGACCCAAGAAACACCTCCATTCACTGACAGTCAATGAAATTGGCCATTGTTCTACCTGAATCGTCTTGGTGCGATCTTTCCGAATGTCGTCCTTGGATAGGACATGTCCCAAAAATTGACTTCCTTCTGCATCAGCCTACAGTTAGTCGAGTTTAGTTTGAGGTCAACCTGGCGGAGGCGGTCCAGTATGAATCGTAAGTTTGCGAGGTGTTCTTGGGATGATGGACCGTGAGAGATGACATAGTCCAAATGTACCAAACACTTCTGAGGCACCAGATTGTCAAGTACTGATTGCATTAAGCGTCGGAATGTTGCCAGGGCGTTCACTAAGCCGAACGGCATTGTCCGCGATTTGTACAGCCCCGACGGTAAAGTGAAAGCTGTTTTGTTTCTGTCTACCCCGTCAACTTTGACTTGCCAGTAGCAGGATGTAAGGTTGAGTGTACTAAACCAACGAGAACCGCCTAACACCTCTAGTACGTCAACCGTGCGTGGAAGAGGGAACGTGTCTCGCTTAGTGACGCTGTTTTTAAGTCGGTAATCAGCATAAAGACATATCTCCCCGTCCTTCTTCTTTACCAGAAATATTCGGGCGCCCCAGGATGAGTTAGAAGGCAGCATATCGTTATTTTTGAGCATCTGTTCCATCATTTTATGTAGTTCTGGTTGATAGTGAGCTGATATTCGTCTCGGAAATTTTCTCATCGGCATACAACTCCCTGTATCGATCTGATGTTTTAGCACCTCTGTGTGCCATGGCATTGTCGCGTTCCAAGCAAAACACTCCCATACATCCTGATCAGATTAGTCAAGCCGTCCTTAAATTGTTCACCCCCTCCATCACCTTGTCCACTGAAAACTCGTAGTAGTCCCGATACTTGTTTTTCAGTGTTGCTTGGAGTGGCAGCCATAGTGTAAATTTCAGCTATTTATGGTCTCGTCGCCTTTAGTACAGATCCTCGTTGCCGTTTTGTCGGCGGAATATTGAACAGTTTCTTTGGGGCTAATTCTTTAAGACAGTTTAGTCTCTGCAACATATTCACTTCTAGAATAACGTCCCATGACAATCTATCAACAATCATCACTTCGTGACTCATATGTGTTCCGGCCATGTTCATTTCGAACTTCCTTTGCTCCCGAGCCTTCAGGGTTGTCCAGTTGACTGCCAACAACTTGTTGTGAGAACACAGCCAGTTGCGTCCCGCCAGACCAATCGCTCCTTTCGACTTTACTAGGCTGCAGCACGCTCCTCTGTCAATTCGACAAAAGATACACCGTCAGTTTGTCGTGATCGGAGCTACCGATAACCTCCGGTTTTATAATAGGGCAGCCGTCAAATGAATCACTTGGTTGGTATTTGCACCTTTACCATCGAGCTCATTAGAAGCCAGTCGATTAATTGTGAACGTTGACTCACCTAAAGTTTTTCGGTTGCGACCGCAAGTTCGTGCAAACTGACAGAACAGTTGACAATAGTAACAGCCGCCCCTGATCCGGTTCGTTTGACTACGTTCCCGGGTCCATGCGTCACGCTGGTAATTTCTTCTCGGCGGTTGAACAGTAGCATTCACTCCGAGTTCGGGACCAAAGTTCCTCTTTAAGGTGTTTGTGATTGCTTCGGTGTGCCGCTTGACTTCAATAGCCCGCTCCATTTCGATGGGCGGATTCTCCAGGAGCAGCTCGCAAACCTTCCAGGAAGTCACTGTATCCCCCAACCACTCCAAAACTCGTTGGGCCCGTTTTTCAATGAGCTCCATTGGAAAACCTTGACGAGCTAGACGCTACAGCTGCCGTGCAAAAGGCTGGTTGACCTTACCGTGCAGTTGACGGCTTTCGTGAAAATCTGTTATGCAGTCGGAAGCGAGAGCCCCGGGTGTCAGTTTGTTTCTAAGACGTTGATATGTTTGTTCGTTTACTTACTTCTATCCGATCTCGTCTTCTGACGCAACTGTAAACACCTCTGCTGCCAGCAAGGTAGGCAGTGCGTTTGGCTGACGGGCGGGTTCAAACATATCCACCTACCACCAAGTCTGTAACTCCCAGCTCGAGAAGTCTCGATCTAGGTGGAACTTCTCACGTGCGGTGACGATCTCAATAGTCTGCACTGCCACGGCTTCTCGGCGAACAACCGATGTTGTCAGGACAGTCGAAAGGTCCAATATGTTTGTAGAATCTTTATGGTGGTGCCATACTGTGGTTCTTCACTAGGAGGGTGTTTCGACATCTTGGAAGAGTCGCCAAATGTAACAGATAAGCGAGAAGACGGATGAAGGAATTCGAGTAGTAGCGTTTGTGAAATACGTGAATCCTAACGAACAGATAAGAGAACGAAGACATACATACTGACTAATCTCTTTCACGGGAGTCTTCCAGTGTTTGATCAATTGGCACGACGTTGAATGTATGCTGTGTAAAACAGTTAAACCAAAATGGTGTACATCGCGCTGATTTCGACTTCCCGTTATATCTGGGTTTCGATTGCGCAACAGTATTTTGAATGAGTTTAATGTGTCAACTTGACGACCTGTTGTCATTGGGTGATGTGTAATCGACGACTGGCACGTCGTCAGCTGTAAACAGCTTGGCTGAACCAAGTCGCACGTTAGTAAACATCTCATGAACGCCCTATTTTCACTGTGGTTTTATTAATGACTTCTGTGCGATAGAAAAACTGAGTCGGATTGTAACGACCCACCTGGGAACTTCTACTGGAAGAGAAAAGGTGTATGAAGGTTTTGTACTGGCTGCTTGGTAAAACTTAATATGAACCAGCTATTTTGTTACACCTTCCATTATAAATGATTAGTCCACTATTACAACACAATCAGCATACATACACAATTACATAAGTTACCCATTTAGATACCAAGTTTTATTTTGTTTAAAAACGCGTTGAAACAATTTCAATGGGCCTTATAACTGGAGTAGTTAACCGGAATGGAAACTCCAAACAGCCTAAGTGTCAAAACGTCAACGAGCTGGTTAGATATCACCCGTTATTAACAACCTCGGGTCTCGATAGTTACGGCTTGTCGAAAATTCGAGAAATCACGCAACTCATTCATTGACTTCAGGTCAAGTCAGCAGCTTGCTAACTTGCACCTGCCCACAAACTTTCCTACATGTGTAACTAAGGAATCATATTGGTATATTGGCTTTTGAGAACATTGAGCAATTTGTGGTTGTTGAAATCAACCAATTTAATTCTCAGTTTTGTTTGCTGTTACTTTCGCCAAAATTATGACTCCTTTATCGTCATGATTATCCTATTTAGAACGTGACAATTGCTTGAAGGTTGACTGTGATATCAAACTTATTATCCTGATCATGGCGTTTCTAGCCTTATATGCTGCATAGAAAAGTATTGTTTGTGGAACATATACACCCTATTTGTTGCACCTTCCCTCCAGACTGATCTTTTACTACCGGCGAATCCGACTTCCGAGTTCTAAGATCTGGACAGAAAACCATTGTATGTTGCCATGCATTTCTGGCCTTAAAGCTGTAGACCATAGTTGGAGTTCCTGCACTAAATCTCGCCTCATTTGATAAATACCCGTGAAGACTTTTAAATGTTAACTGTCCCGATATACATAAATATTTCAGTATATACAGCTTTTTTATTAATTCTACAACGTTGCTGTCTTAGGGTAGTGACAGCCATACTTTCCCCCGCTTTCCATTCGTTTCAATCGATTGAAGAAAAAGCTTTCGTGGAATGCACTACGTCGGCGTGTTGTAGTTCTGAAATATGCTTTGACAACCTGGTGTTACCGTTTAATGTCAATCGCACTGAGTGTTGTCATTGAGTCGCAAGACCCTCTTTAGTGAAGTGAAACGGCCTCAGATTAATCTCTGTGCAATCCCTGTCTGAGTAGTTCGTCGAAATTTTATTGACAGAGATAAAAAGACGTTGGTTAATCGTTGCATCAAAAAATATTCTCACAACTAGTAGTTTGGTTATTAAGAGAGTGCAGTCTGTGTTACTCGGTTTGATTAAAAAGCCCACTGTACAATCAAACAACATTTATAAATGGTAATTTAGTGGGACAGTTTTATCGTCTAGTGCAAAAGCGAAACGACTGAGTAGTATATTCAGAGATGATGATTTCACGAACTATATGAACTTAGCGTCCATGTTTTAGTAGAAAAGACGGCAATGTTTTAAATGAAACTGAACTATGTGACTAGGTCACAGATATTGGTTACTGGATTGTGAAATTTCGTTCAGGATTGTTAACGCGTTTTTAGTAGTTAGCTAGATAAAGACTGCACCACTATTCATGTGCATTTCTTCGGATGCTTTATCCAGGTAAATGGATGACTTGAGCCAAGCAAAGACTACGAAAAATGTTGGTGACACATTGCACACTGGAGAGTTTAACTCAAGAGTGTGATCCAAACGAACGTTACGTGAATATGGTACTTTATAAGACACCTCTGGTGACAGAGAGGCATCTCTCTGAAACCTAAGAGTCATGTACATAAGATTACGTTACATTACGGCTACAAAACACGGTCGCTGATGGTTAATTATGTTAACTATCTCCAGTTACTTGACCGATTTGGCTATGTTGGCTTCTGATCGCTGGTGTCGAGTGACATCAATGAAGAAGTTATGAGGCGGGTATTTTGTAGTGAGTGCAAACCGAGTTGCTTTCCAATCTGTAAGTACACACGGACCTAGATGGCTAAGACATGTATTAAGGATACCAGCCAGTTGTCTGTCACACTAAGCGATCTTTGCTAACGCTGCAACCAATTGACGTAGGGTGTGAGATGGACAGCTGGCGACCTGGTTTCGAGACATGAAGTCGGTTACTAAGTGGTTCAGTTATAGTCCGGTTCTTCTCCCGAGCTGGGACGCTCGCGACTTACAGAAGTGATGGCTAATTGGGCTCACTGACGTGAATGTTGTCGTTGTTTGGTCGGGTTGATGGTAGTGATGGTGATGACGATAATGAGTATTGTATTCGAACATCTGCCAATCTCTTCTACTCTAAGGAACTGAAGCGTCAGCTTAGGCGTAGCCCATGTACAGACAGCGTTCAACACTTCGTCTGTAGGATGCAAAGATTGTTTTATTCAGGAAACAGTTGAATGCCACTTTTCCTTATTTCTTAGTGTAGTGTTCGCTTGTCGGATATTATTGAGACATTGTGAAAAGACTGTATTACAAACTCGCAAACAGTTACAGCTATTTGATGGGTTAGCCGAAGTCCCTAAATGCCAGTTTCAGTTATCTGACCTATCTGAAATCCCTGTTAAAAGTGGTTTTAATCAGTTACTATTACTCAGTATAAATTGTTGACAAACAACAAGGTTCTAGCTACGGATCTACCTTTACCAAATTTTTCAGTCATCGGTGATAAAATACCAACTGAAGTGATCATCCTGTCTAATAAGAGAAATCTAATGTTGACGATTTACCGGCAGTTCCTCCAGTTTTTCGAAGTGAGCAACGAAAAATCACGTGACAGTCACGCAAAAACCCGTAAGTCACATAACACGGCGCCTCTTGAGAAATTAACAAGGGAAGAAGGAGAAAACAGCTTCTTGATTCGGCCGTTTCGTTCAGGTCTTTATTGTCCGATGGATGATGAAACACAGGCACCTTTATACCTAGTCTGTGGGAGCGAATGTTAATTTTGGCTCAAGTTTCCCGGGCGCTGTTCGTGAATACCACTCTGGTAAAAGAGTTATGGTGAAATTTGCTAAGTTGCTCAACTAGTTTAGCTTACGTTATAATGACCATGAATGCATGATTGTCTCATACCTTTTGATTGATGGCATGCTTTAGCGAGTACTTGTCGTCTTTAGGGAGCGAGGCGTCAGCCAGATGTTTACAGCTACTTAGAACGCGGACGATTTTATTCTACGGTTTCATTCAGGAACCAGCCTACAAGGCTGGTGTAGCTATCCAAACGATAGGGTTATTCATACCTTCCCGATGCAAAGTCTGGCCAGATGTAATCAGGTTCAGTTGTGGAGAGTAGACCGCTTTCAGTTGCCCTTACCTCCCTTAATCAATTCGTCTCCTAAGTCCGTCATATAAATGCTGAGATCTGCAATAAAGTGTAGCATATTCTGTAACCTGAGTTTTATACGAGGTTTCAGTAGTTTACATGTAGTGGCTAGGCGTGAATTAAAATTACAGGCACTCGACTCACTTAGTTCAACGACTAGGTGATTCGGTTCATCCGTATGAAACAGATACATACCTTCCAGATGTTTTAATACTAATTTCCACCAAACAAATCTATCATAAACACTTCTTTTAAACTATGTCTCCAGCAGTTGGAAGAAACTGCAAAGCAGTCGGACGAAGTGGTTACGAGTTATGAAGGCTTGTGGTTGCATATGACGAGCTTGACGATGTGCTTGAAACAAACTGCATGTTAACTCACTGTTATACTGTTGTCCATGTCCTTTTATTAAGTGGTTTACGGGCCTTTAAATTACTACAAGACGCAAAGACAGCCCAGGTCACACTACTCATTGTACATTCGAAAACTATAAACTCATGTTTGTAAGTTCACATATCATCATCATTAGCACTAGCGTTTTCTTCTTTAAGTAATATTTTCTCATCGAATTTCCTGTTTTGTTGTATACTTCATGCTAAACTACGGGTTACTGAACTCGAGTTTGCGGTCTGACGGGTACCGGAAAAGTGTAGCATAATTGATGAAGTGAAAGACATCTGAATTTTTCAATCTTATCTCATTATACCATCGTGGGTGGTAGGCATTTCCGAACACATAAGGAAGACAGGCTTGTTTGTGTTGAACTCGGTGACATTCATTACTAAATAGTTTATTACATCCACACTGTGGGGCATTCAACCAAGCATTTCTGACAGGAGTAGGACACCCAGGTCAAATTGACAATAATTTATGCGTTGTTTGAACAAGGCTAGTTGAACCACGCAGTTAATGTCAGTGTATAGAACAAGCTGGATGAATGAACAAGGTTTCATTAAACGGGATGTGTTAATGTAAAACTGATATGCATGAGAGAGGTTGGGTCAGGCACTTCAAATGGATTCGAAACATCTCACCTCGTTAGGAACAGAATATATAGGTAGTTCATTAAAGTACCCTAAAAGTAACAATTTAATAGACTAAGATGCCAAATGTTCAATTAAACTCGAAACCAAACAGATAATTTATAGACTCATTAGACGCTATTTTTCATCAGTTGATGAGTAATAGTTTTGAAAAATGCCCTATAATGAATAAATTCTTTTTCAGTGATTCATTATCCTATTAAATATATCACATTTACATTACAAATTTTACAGGCGAAACGAGTAAGATGTGGTTAATGAGGCTAGTCACTTCAATGCCACACTGTAAAAATCCCTACAGAGTGAAGTTACTGACTCGGTTATATTTGATAGAATTCACCCCACTGTTAACATGATTTTCAGGCTGTACAGGTTACCTAAGGTTCACAAAGTTGGGGTACTACTCAGACAAATTTTGGACATGTGAAATTCTCCATACCACTCACTCGCCAAGTGGTTTTCATAAACATTAGATCCCGTCAGGCAGAAACTTTCGACACACAGCCTACGTGACTCTTTTAATGTTGTGAATGCAATTTAAAAAAATCAATTTAATTGGACAATCAATGTTTTCTCTTGAAGTCGCATCCTTATTCATCAACGTTCTGCTAAATGAGACCATGGATTACCTATGGGATCATATTGGGGATAGTGACACAGATATTCAGATACCATCGAACAACCTCAAGCAGTTATTTTAATTGTACACTTAAAACGTACAGTTTAAATTCAACGAAAGAATTTATCGACTAAAGGACGGTGTACCAACAGAATCGTCGTTGGGACCACTGTTTGCAGGTATTTTCTTGGCGATTTTGGAAAAAGGAACAGCGGAGTTCAGCAGTGGGCCAATGCGATTGTTATAAGACGTATGTTGATAACATCCTATGAGTACACGATAGCAACTTAAATCCGGCCGATATCTTAGCCAGATTCAACTCCGCACGCCAAAAATGTGCCATTTCCGTTGGAGACCAGAATCAAGAGCCAATGAGTCTTTTTGGATGTACGTTTACGCCGCCACTCTGACTGCTCAATTCAGCGCGCGATACACAAAAAGGATACTTGGAATGATCAGTACATTACTTTCAGTAGTTTCGTATCACTCACCCTGAAACGAGATCTAACTAATTGTGTTGACGGGCAGAGCCTTGAGGATTTGTACGAATGATACCGTTGCTGAAGAGTCGGCATTCATACTTACAATACTCATACAAAATTGCGACCCGGAAAGGCTCATAGGCAGACCTACGGAATGGTGGATTACAAGAGATCAGCTGTAGATAACGGAAGGGAAAACTATACACACCGGATAACCCTTCAAGGATGGTACGCTAGCCCAGACTATCACGTTTGAGCTCACAAGTGCAATTAATACAACATTCTATCCCACTAAGTTACGTGTCCACTGCTCTTCCAATCCAGTTTTGAACCCACACCTAAAAAATAAAATACCCTTTCCTGCAGCCTCGTTCTCTGTACACTCATTCACTTGTTCCTACGGAGCCAGTCATGCTGGCTGCACGACTAGACGCTCAACCGAGCGGGTCCATCAGCACCACCTAGTTTGCTTCAACAGTGGTATAATGACATTTGTCAGCATTGCCATACTAACAGGTGGTGGATGCGTTGCGCCCAATCTACAGAGTCAAGGTCACCCAGTCGAGGGTAGTGAGGCGTAGGATTCTATTCACAGCCGGAACTATTGGAGTTTATCTTTAAAACCCACATCTATGCGATCAGAAACGTGTTGTTTAGGTGTTGGATCTGCCTTGGCCTATTCCTCACTCTGTTAGCCTACCAAAACCCATTGTTTAACTGGGTATTCGATCGTACTGACATTGAATTGACTGACCTCATTAACCATCCGTTCCCCGTTTCCCCCTTCAATAATTCCAATACAAAACTTTGTGACATAAATATGATGTACTTAGCCTAATTATGAATCACTGAAAACGAGCTTGTGCGCTACACAGTATTTTTCGTGACAACGCTGGTAATTCTTACGCGATTAATGGTTTTTAAAGAGCGTTCAAGCATTGTATATGTTCGAATGCGCAAACCTACCTCGTGAACACTGTGGAAGAAGCACTGGAACTTGTTCATACGATGCTTGTTACACATTTGAGCTCTAGATGAAATTCTTACTAACGTTCAATTGACGGGGAACCGTGTCATTGAAAAATTCAAAGTAGCCAGTTCTGTTTAATTCGCTTTACCATCAGAGTTATGCTTTACAGAGTATAAAACATCTTTTTAAATGCATAGGTTCGGAAGTTGTTACTGGGCCGGAGTAAAGATCATCATTTACTTGCTTCTGTTTCAGCGTTGGTTGGTGAAAATTGTGTCGGATGGCCTATAGGTGTGAGGATATAGTGTAATGACGCAGTTACGAAGAAACTTCTATAAAGTAGCTGGCTTGTAATCATATCAGCATCAAAAATTGAAACACAATGAAACAACATTACGTGAGATACTTCTATTTGATGATCTGTGAGACTGGGTTTGAATGACGGTAAGGAAACTTGTAGTGCGGCTTGTCTCTTTCGTGTATGTGCCATTCAAGTAACACTTCAAACTCTCAACCGGTTTACCAGTTATTACAGAGTTGGGCAGTGCGTTCTAATGTGAACGGACACTAACTGCAAAACAGTTCTGTCTGCAAAGTCCTAAACTCAGTTTCACCGAGTCGTTCCTTAAACATTTATTCTTATACAATGAGAGACGTGCCAACGAATGAGTTAGGGCATGGAACATTTTTGAGGTAAGAATTAGTTGTATTGAGGTATCTCTAGTAAATTCAGAATTAACCTGATCTTGATGTTCTGTCTTGGTGGGGTATTTGTCTGAGCCCGATAATTCGTCCATTGGCCAATTTCTGAATACCAATAATTCAAACAGTTCAAATTTCTCTGTAAGTTTGTCACACTTTCCTGGTACTCTCAAATTCGCCAGAACGTTGTGTCATCGGCATGGAATAACAAGTGTGATCTGACTATACTGAACATTCCAAGGAGGAAAACATTAATAAAAGGAGACTTAAGATTGTTCCTTGCGGAGCACTGTTGCTAACAGGAGAGTACTATGACAACTGCCCATTCATCTTGGCACTAAACCCACATTCAAACAAATATTCCCCAACCCACGCGAGTCAGCTTTCATCAAGATCATAACTATTCATTTTCCGCAGCAAGCTAGGGTGGCCAACCCTTTCAAAGGCTGCGGGAGAATCAGCATAAAACATAACAATGACTAGACCTTCGTCAACGGTCTTCGTGCAAATATCACGAACAATCAGCAGATTCGTGACATGTGAGTATCTTCAACGAAAGCCACGTCTTTAACCTTTGCCCAGAGAGAGGCAGTTAGTGAACTCTCCATTACTTTTGAGGCCACCGTAAGCAACCCTAATGGTCGATAGTTTATTGGATAATTTCCATTTCCAATCTTGAAGATATTTGTGATTGTGAACTGTTTTCAGGCTTTCGGTAGACGGCAGGTTTACAAGGAGCGATTAATAATTACCCTGAGTAGTTCTCTTAATTCGGTGATGCACCTTTTTAAGACGGGGGAATTTCAAACGTGGACCGGGTGATTTGTGCGTTAGTAGGTTCACTAGTTTGCTTTTGATTTGTGACACTGCAATTTAGGGTGTTTCCGTTAAACCGCCCCCAAAGTCCCCAAAATTTACATGTTTCGCGGTTATGGACACTTACGTGCTGTTCATCCAGAGATTTGGCATCCTGTGCGTTTGTATTAGTGAATCAGTCTGAGATTTGAAGTTACAAATGTGAGTCTCACTCTTTATGTGTGTTGTGAGCTCACCGCAGAAAAACTTAGGAGTCACTCAGAGTTTTTGAGCAATACTGCGTTGAGAGTACAGTGGATGCTGTCAGATGACAGTAGTGGTAAAATTGTATTGTATAACCTACTGAAAAACCGCAAGTTCAGTTTTTTCTAGTTGATGCCTGTCTCAAGCTGAAAGCAATCAGACGTTCAGCTCTATTTATGAGACGTCTCGGCTTTCTGCTGGGTCGGAAACACTTCACTGTAACGTGATTGTTAACTGAGTCAAAGATTTCCTCAACAATGTGCTGCAAATGATAATCCAGGTTTGGTGTAGTAATGAAGCCAGGCCATTCAACCTTTCTGAGGTATGTCTTATTCCCTGCGAAAGTCACCTTATGTCAATCCATTGTGCTGTTAGGTTGGGAAATGTCTAGTTTCATGTAGATAGCTGAATTCAATGATTCCCTAATCACTATGACCAAATAGAAGTGTGATGTTTATGGCAACTTTCATATGATCCTCACTGGTAAGAAAGCAATCAACACCATACTCAGCTTGGCCCACTCACCACCTTGTAATGATCTTTGGTTTAATGAGACTATCCAGCTTTCGCCACTTCTTCGAGGAATTCCCCAGGGGAATAACAAGTCGCAATAGCAACCGAATGGTTTATAGAAACTGGTTACTTGTGGTTAAAATCTCCAATTAGTAAAGGAGGTTATTTTGTGCGATGCCTTATGTTAAACCGTGTCATCATCAGTGTGCTCAGAAAGCCGTCTGTAACTCACATTAAACAAATAAATGTAGTTCTGAATGATGTTACTTACTTACCAGCTTGATTCCAGATAACCCAGTAGCACCGTGTCACAAATATTCGCAAGCTGCTAAATAAATAGCTGGACAAACTCTTTTATCTTTGTTCCTATCATTGCGAAACACTGTCATACGATGAATGGACAGTTTGCTGTCCAACAATTCTTTCTTATACTAAATTTCCATGATACCTACAAGAAATGGGTTTTGCCAGCAATAGAGATCCCGAGCATTTTGTTAAGGGGTGAACCTACGTTGATGTACTAACACTACCAAGAGACAGCTTTACTGCGTACAAAAAGCATTACAAATGAATCTACTTGAGGTTTATCGGGCGTGAAGGGCTGAGTCAACGTGTGACAGTGTCCTCTGAGGCCGCTATCGCAGTAGGGGATGACAGCAAGTCGGTTGTTGTTGAGCCCCTGGAATGGATTCCGTATCTGTTTGAAGGTTACTTGAAGTAATCTTAGACACTGTTGCACTAGGTTTTTTGATAGTACACAGTTGTCTACACTAAGATATGACGTTTATTTGTCTGCCAAAATGGTACCTGATTCCAGCAAGCAATTGTGAACGGTCTGCGAAACAAGCTGCGCGTGGCTTTGTCATTTCTTTCGTTAAGAAATTTGGTCCCATAAGTCGAAAAGCCCTTACGGAGACAGATACGCCTGTTCGGGCAGACATCTTAGGCTAGTGAATGCTAGAAAAGGGATACTAAGGACTGATACTGGGAATCTCTACTGGTCCACAATTCACTTGATGCTTCCTGTCCGAAGAGAACGCGTAAAATTAAAGATCTCATTTCTCACTGAAGAACGTTGCAACGTTTTCATATTGTGGATTAAAAATTAGCGATTACCGATTAACACGAAATATTCAACGTGGCATATCTTCAGTTAGGTCATAAGAAGAGCTATACAATTATTAAAGTTTCATCAAAACCGAATCGGAATATCAAGATATGTGATTACTGCCAAAAAGTGGGAGTTGTTTGTTTTCATTAAGCATGAATGACTCATGTTATGCGTCTGACTTTTGGTATATTCTGAATCATGTTTGAATCGTTCGTTCTATTCATCATCCAGACAACCTTTGGCACACACCACTTATTCCGTATTTAATCCGCTGTCACATCAATGTAAAAATCAATCACCGCTTTGACGGATCTGACAGGATAACCCCAGCACCGTACAAGTTTGGATGAAAGAAAGGTATTGCAACCGGCATGAATTTACCCCGAACAGATAGTGGTTTCTTTCGCTTTCGCTTAGTACTGGAGTAATCCACAGTTGGTGGACATCGACTGTAGCTAAATCAGCCGACACAAAATCATGACGTAGTTGCACCTAGCTACAAAATAAACTTATTCCTGTTGGGCTAACGAGAACTTCGCCTGAGATGCTATAACCGGATTTGTAGCAATGAATGATGGGTTAGTTAGACTCTGTCACAACGAAAGGGTAAGATACTCAAGTACCTGTATAGCTGCATTTTTTCAGATTAAACTGCATCACGCACATTCGTTCTGGATGTCTGATTCCAGCGCATATTTTCATCTAACAGACTAATCTTTGTAATGACTCACTGATATTTGCACCCAGAAACCGTCTTTATGTAATATGAAGCGGACTACTATAAACAACGCATATTTTCAACTGTTATATATCGCAACTTCCGTTTACTTTCGTCCTGCTCACACAGATGTTTCGTGATCAACGTGCAATTAGTCTACTGCTGATGCGAATCCTAAAAATTAGACGGACCCATTTCATAACACGTGAGCAATGGCGCATTATCAACCTACGAACGCGCGTATACGCACATCCTGTGTGCAAAAGTACATAATGAAACTGGGTTCCTGTTGGTGTCATGTCGATTATTTTCGCTGTTCTAGAATGGAAATTTCCTGGTATCTCCTGACCTGAAATTGGTGCTGTCGATTTTAGAAAAATTTCGTCAAATTCATTGAACCTGGTTGAATAAGTGTATCACGAAAAACAAACCTCTGTGTATGACAGAGAGTATTTGACAACAACAGTTGCTTCAGTTGGCGACAGATAAGTTTTGAGTGCCAGTGACGCTACGACGTGATTTATGTTGTAGTTGTCAGTGACAATTTCGGACAACTTTTGAGTGAGGTATATGTGACATCAGGGCTTAATGCCACAACTTAAAAATTACGGGAATACACAACAAGCGATCAGAATACTGGTTACCGATTATATCTTGTTAACTCTGTCATGTCTCCGATAGCATTGAACGCTCGGCCAGTACCACACAAAATAAACCACTGGCAACCAACTGTCTACTATTCCGAATATTAGCGCGACTGGCAAGAAGGTTGTATTAGGTTGCAGGTCCTTAAGAAGTTGTACTGAAATGTTCGGCTCTAACTAGACCAAGCTAGTTTTCGTACGTAACTCTATTTAAAATATATAAAACGACTTTCTCAATTTCCAAGTTAGTACTTACTTATTTCCAGGTTTATAACTAATTGACAAGAATACTAGAAAGCTGTTAACATTACAAATTAAGAATACTGTTTGACTCATCTGGAAACACAGGTCGTCAACACATTTCACTTAATGGTTTTATTGTATTGTAAAATTACAATCTTGTGAATTGCTTTGCCAAGTGTGTGTTGATAAATATGCACCAATGATATCTCTTCTACCAAGTGGACCTTCTTGTCGGAGAACTTCACATGAGATAACTCCCCTGTATTATTGAAGTAGAATACTATGTAATCAGTGGTGCAGGATTCAATTTATTTCCGTAGAAAAACCAAACAGCTGAGATATTCGCTTGAGTGTTCAAGGGGTAGCTGAAACAATTATATGCCAGCTTCTAATCAACCAGCCTCATTTTGTTACCGCCCATACTTCAAATGTGGTGGCTTACAGTTTGTCGGTGGGTAATAGAGGATGTTAGGTTATAAGAACTGACTATCACTCACAACTGATCATAGTGGTATTTCTGTGGAATTTTCTAGTAAGCTGCTTTCAAAAAGTACTATTATGCTCAAGTTTCGCTCTTGTTTTAGCTAGTCATGGATGCATAGTCTTGCCCTGGTTGGAACTGGAAGTCCCGTCACGTATTCACGAGGAAGTCGTTTTCACCATCATATCATTGACAACGTTAGGTGTGACTGAATTATCGCATACGAACTCCCAACCCCCTTCAGTTATGAATGTCTCGATTTTCCAATCGCTTCTGGATGTGACACAACAGCGTGGGGTCAGCGGCGTAGTGGACAACGTGATTACCTTATGAAAGCGTGGCCAGAGTTCTTATATGCCAATTGAATGTCCACCATTCAACAAGTAAACTTGAACAATTTCGTACGTAGCCGAGCGGTGGCGCTAACGAAACAGTTTCCGATGTGATCGTTTTTGGACTGTCAGACGACAGTTATGTACAGCCTCCAATATGGAAGTACTTTACGCACTCTCTAGTGAACTCATAGTTTGACTAAAAATAGTCAGATTATTTTTTGCCATTGTTTAGGACAATAGCAATCGGTTTGATAATCAAGACCTCGGTACCTAACAGAAGCATGTGACGGCATTCAACTTATCCTAGTTTATAACATATCCGATCCTTAAGCAAAGCAGTGAGTCTGTAACCGTTAGCAATACCACAATCTTGGGTTTCTGCGCTGTTTGATTCTCTAGTTTGTCAAAATAACCAATTTCTTTGGGAGTATTAATAACAGTGATCAGTTGTGACGTCGCCTACAATGGTCAACTGAGTACACAATCAGTTAATCCCCGTCGTAAATATCTATCCGTACTTCGATACGGACGTCACTACTGTTGCAAATAAGACGATGGATTGAGTGAAAAATGAAAAAAATCCGTAAGATACGGTTATGAGCAAGTTGGTTAATATTTAGGTCCAGGAGATGAAACAGTCAAAGTAGGTTGTGATAGGAAAATAGTCTGATGAACAGCCATAAAAACTTGGCCACACTTTTCAATACTTTAAATCTTGAGTTATAATTAAACATTACACTGCTACTCTCTTCATTGCCTGATAGACCTTAGAATAATTAAAATCATTCGATTAGATTTCGTTTTGCATTATATACTCGGACACGTTCGTCGTTGTCTAACCTAATGAGTCATGTGTAGTGAGGGTATTCGCATACTGCTTAGGAACGAGTCTGGCATGGTTAGAGGGGTCGGGATATACGATCATTATTACTATGCAGTTAGTTTACTTACAATTTCAGGTACTTCTAAAATATTTGCTCAAGTTAAACTATTGTACAAACCTGACCAATTCACCCGTTTCTTTGTTGGTCCTAATAACAAAACTCGGTAACCTGTAACTGGATACAGTTAATGATAATTTCAAACTTACTAACTACCTAAATTTGCCTAAGAAAAACATAAAGAAGCATCATTTTTCTCAACCTGGGCGTCCACTTCCATCATATTTGGTCGTATCCAAACTGGAACATATAATTCTTGTCTTGACTTTCTTGGGCCCATCTTATGGACATATACGGTAAGTAATCCATTGCTGGGGTTCAATCACACTGATGCTGATGTCCTTAAACGAGAAGATTTCAGAAGGCACCCACCATTCGGCGCGCACCAGGTGTCACAGATTTCCGGCATGATGACAGATATTTGGGTCGCACATGTGTTCAGTTGTTAATACGCACATAGTTCATGGTAAGCAGGAGGATTCTACCCATTAAAATAGACGACTAAGGGACAGTTTACGATTTGGCTGTAAATTTTTCGTCTTTATGTAAATGTGGTCACCGCCCAAGCAGTCATTCGGATGAAATCAGCGGGATCAGGACCCTTTGTGAACAGATTAGGAGAGAAAACCGATTCATTTCAATTCACCCCAATCAAACCGATTTCATCTACGACCTTGAATGAGAACAAAGAAAATGACATTTGATTTTGATTGTTTATCTGGTTTGTTGGAGGGTGTGGTCATAACGAGCGAAATCTGTCTACTGGTCAGGACACGTAGTAAATTTAACTTGTAGGACCGTAATATTCGAAATAAAACGAGCTTATGCAAAATTTAGATACGTTGTTATTATTACCCTAAGCTTACCAGCAATACTGAGAATAGTGGTCAAGTTTAGCAACATCACTGGTGTTGTCAAGTGGTAGTTGGTAACAGGTTCATTTTCTTTACGATTGTAAATTAACCAGGCACAAGCTTATACTCCATTGATAGGCAACGGATTAATCAGCCAATCGCTGAGCTGGCTTAATATCTTGACCACATTGTAGTTATCATTTCTAAAAGAGATTACAAACATTCGAAGATGCAAACTCAGGCTGAGTTTGCTGGAAACTTTCTGTGCAAACAACACACCTTTATCATTCGAGTCAACTAAAGCTTCAATGTTACCTCGACATTGAAAAAGAACAACTTGACGGCCGATTTTCCCAAATTTGTTCCTGGGGACAAGGCTGTCATTTTAAAGCCTCTTTTTGTGTTTACCGTTTTGTTTGTTTCTGCGGAACAAGCTACATAGGTCGCACAACAAGGTGACTATCTGAACGCATGCGGGAGCATCATCCGGCGTGGCTAGCTAGAGGGTCGATGAAGACTTGCTCCTCGGCGGTCACTGCACACTTGGTCAAATCGAACCATGTGATCAACCCGGCCGAGTCGTTCAAACCGATCTATCCAGTCTGTGGAGTGTAATCGAAGTGGGTCAAAGGTCGTTTATTAGCCATCGCAGAAGCCATCGCAATTCTATTACACTCACCCCCGTTATGTTACCAAAAGCATCTGGTCAAAGCATTGAACCTCCCGTGACCGTGTATCAATAACTCGGATCGATCTGTTACGTAGGCGCACCGATTTGCCAAAACCATTTGATGAACCTGACTAACTTGATATTAATGCCTACCATCCCTCACCCTATTGATGTACTACCCCTGTCGACCCCATATAAATGTGTTGTATTTAGCCTGATGATGAAACACTGAAAACAAGCTTGCTTGCTAGGCGCTTCTTCTCATGACTTAACCGGGCATACCCACGATACTTAAAGCTCTTTGTTATCAGTGTGTACGTCAGTGTATGCACGTTGTCGAAGTGCACGTTTGCGTTACTATGAGTTTCCACGAATCTGAGTTTTGACGAGTTTCATCTCGTCCAACTGGCTTCTGTCCCACATCACTCACAGCATACAAATCACCTTCACAAGTAACATCCTTGCTGCTCTTCCATTTTTGTTTGTCAACATCATCATTACATGTGTATACAAACAACCACCCTCTTCTGATCATTTTTATGGGTATTTCTTTGATACAGCCTTATTAACGGTCAGTATGGAAAGTAATCTTGTCGTCGTATCACTGGAAATAAAGAATTCCAAATAATCATAGTAAATGAACTTATAATGAGCGCCTCCTGCACACGTAGTAAAGGGACTGATATTTGATTGACTGTGGCCGGCAAGTACCAGCAATGTAATGTGAACAGGCGTCATAGAGAAGTGTAAGTTACTGGTAGTAATAGAACGTGTGAAGTCACAAGCTGTGAGCCACTTGATTCAGCACTGAAAAGAAAACTAGTGCATAGAGTAAGGTGAAACATTGGATTTACTTTTTCAAACTTACGGTTCATTCGCAAAGTCGACGTCAGATTTCCCCACCTTTTTAGATTGTTCTTTGCATTGCCATTACGATGGCTGGTGACTAGAACAGGTTGCTATCACAATCTTTCCTCTGTCCAGAATCTTTTGCACTCACATTGGACAACTGGATTAATCTCCAAATTCCACTCAACTCTTCCAGTAGGGGTCGTTCAGCTTCACACGTCATCATGTTTTCAGTACTTTAAAACACAATTTGACCAGCTTCTTCTTGATGGTCTCAGGTATCAAGTAGACCAGTATTTTTAACTGTTTAACTTCCAAGCTTGCAAGCAATCAGTCCCCTGTTTGGTGACAGATCGCTGCGAACTCAACAGGTCAAGTTTTTGAGTCTACATCTTGAACAGTGCCTCATAGAAGCATAGATTTGCCCGTAATTACCGGGCTGTACTTCGTTGTGTAATAGAATGAATTATTATACTGGAGTTGAAAGTAATCAATGCTCACTGTATTCTCTAAATGCCTTCGGAGTAGTAGAACCAGCATTATCTTGATTCCGGGGCTACACAATTGTTCAAATATAGATACAAAAGTGATGGCATTTGGTGATAAATAACCATTATTCTCGTTTCAACTGAAGATAACTGAAGCGTTTTTACTTGTCTGAAGCTTTTACAGAAAATGTTCGTGGTAAATGAAGTTGAAGTTGTAACCAAGATTTCCAGCTATCGTGATTACGAATAACTTGAAAGTAGACTGGATTACTTACCACAAATTGATCCACAATAGTTTGTATATAAACACTGCGAAGGTAAGTCGCTGTCTGGCCGGAGTAAGAAGCACAACTTTGTTATACCGGGAATGTCAGAATAAGCATTTGCTCATGATTAGTGCCGAGGTCTCATTACGACTTTTTTCGTTATTTGAAAGCACCAAGATCCCCAGTGAGAATGCGTAGCCGAATGGCAGGCGGCTACAAGTAACTGTGGTTACTAAAAGCCATCATACGATATTGTAGGGTGACTTATCGGGCTGGACAATGTTATAGCATGTATACACCGTAGGAACTAAAGGGAAAAAAACACCAAACTAATTGGAGCGTGTCAAACTGCCCAGCCTTTTTTGCCACGTAACAGTGTGGCTACAAGCTGGTTGTGATAATTTTGAGCTGTGCAAGCTTAACAAATGCTACGTAATTATGCTTCGGGTCTAGGCACTGTTGTTTGAGAGAAAAATATTGCAACTGAGTTAAGAAAAGTAATATCACCAAAAACATCTTCTCAGACAATGCTGTTCGGTCAGTTCAGTGCGTAATTAAACAAAAAAATTAGCTGTATGTTTTGCCTCATTCTGTCCTCAAGGGGGAAAATCTTTTGTTCACGTTTCAACTGTGTTATTTGCAACAGCTATTCTTACTGTTCATATCCAGGAATGAAGTTACTGTGCACTCAAACTTGCAAGAGGTCATTCCCTAATCTTACTGTTCGTATTTAAAAGCGAACACTTTATAAATGTTGGTTTGGCGCACTTCATGGTATAGAACCAGGTTCCTTAGACAAGCGTAGACCAAGTATTAGCTCTAAATAGCGACGTCTGCATTATTCTCTAAGTGACACATTCAGTTTAACAATCAGTCATTTTGTCACTGCGCAGGCTAGTTAAGTTTACTTATAAGTCATGTGGAAGATTTGTTAGTTTAAGTGGGACACAATTGCGAAACTGAGTTTTGGCTGGGTTCGAACCACTGACGAAAACAGCATGTCGAAGCTTGGCAAGCGCCCTACCAGCTGGACTACAAGGCCATGGAAAGAAGATCAGAAGTTTTACATTTGGACTCAGTTAGCTCCCAATCTATTGCGTCGTATGGAATCCACCAAACCATCCAGTGGACTGACTGCCCAAGCAGGATTTCTCAACAGTTCACGTTATAATCCAACAAAATCCATGTTGAGCACTGAGGTTAGCTTTAGTCCATCAGACGCAAAACTCCAGTAGAACGTTTATTTTCCAATGGGGTTGGTGGAAAACCGTAGGGAAGTGCGGTAACGGTGATCGTATTTGACCGCCTTTCAACTTATGCTAGCCAAAATCCTGTACTGTTCATCATTAAGAAAGATTACTGTGCTGTTTCTTCCGTGGTGGGACTAGGATGACTTTCCCCAAAAAAGCGATTTCTGCATAGTTCCTTGGCGGTCTTTAGTTGTAATACCTAATGCCGAAAGTGCACTTTCTTGTATACTCATTTCTTTTTTGTAATGCTTACCCGTAGGGGTCTTTTTTGCAAGATGGACAGTGCATTATTTTATGGAGGACATGTGGTGCCAGGTTTTTATCAGGAGATTATATCATGAGCAACTGTTGAAGGATATAATTAACTCCGGTGTTTCTATGTTTGTTTATAATATATGTAATGGACAATATTATCTGCGTAAAAGAGGAAGAATCCTATAATTGGTAGTGTGAACTATTATCTCTGATGGGTATTTCCTACGATCCACTTGTCTGAATACATCTGAAGAGACTGACCTACATCCGCGTACCTGTGCCTTGAGAAGTACATGGCCATGATCATGGAAATATACGGACGTCCAAGATGGTAACAAGTAGTTTGTACACACATTATTATTCTTTATGAACTATTGCAAGTGGTCATTCTTTGTTTATTCCCGCATTACATTTAGTATAGTCCTAAACGAACACCACATAATCTAATCGAATCGCCTATCGCCACAATTGCCATACCTCTGAACTTCTTGTCGTTCTAACTCGGTTTATTCTATTATCGCTCGCAGAACAATATAACATTTTCCATATACTTTTTTGGACTAAAGTGGCCTCTGAAATAAATGGTAGTCTGAGGCATTTACTTCTTAACCGTCGATCGTTAGTCAGATTATTTTACCAATCGTGGTCCAGTTGGTTCTTAAGCGTATTCCCCATTCATCGCTCCAAGGTACAATCTTCTGGCATCGTTGTTGGAAATATATGTGGCGTCAGTGTCAAACCATTATCACACGCAATTAATCGTGTGTATGCTAAGGATTTGGCACTAAACAACAAACGTCCTAAAGTCTTTTCTGATTTATCCCATTGAGCAGCTTGTCAGGAAAGTTGATTCAGTCACAGTCGGTTACTTTTCTAGCGCTTTCACTTACGCCCACGTCATTTTAGTAAAAATGGCGTAGAATTGTGAAAATCTCACAGAATATTGTCGCCTGTTCCAAATGAAAAAATCTTTACCCAATCTTACTTTTTAAGTACCCTGGGTCTAGTTTTTATGGCATTGTGGGACAGTAACTTCAAGTCAACGGTGTTTTGAGTGTATACAATACTACTTCATGCACTTCTGATTAATCAGACCATTTTCAATGCATGTGCTCACTTACTGAATATACTGTACACCAACTGTTTTTACTCGTTAACTGTCAAAAATAGTATATTTTTACTGAACCCGTAATGCTGCAGTGAAATTGTCATGAGACATTTGATTGAGTCATTTAATCCCGAACACTTTGTATCCGGTACAATTTTCATAATAACGACTTCGTTTGACATAATTCTGGCTTTTAATTGTGATTCTTCTAAATACATGTCTTTAGTTCTTTAAGCAGGCTAAGGTGGAGACGTTCATGCACATAACTAGTTGTATTCTTTTTCTGGCAATTCATAATTCATTTAGCTTTCACCTAAAGCCATATGTGTTAGTCTGGAAGAAACCACTTATCTGATTCAGCAGTTCCTTGCAGTCAGTCCGATCACCAGACTGTTCAATAATTTTGTTGTGTTTAATATCCTTGTTGAGTAACTCATGTTAATTCAACAGACTGTATCACTTTGCCGAAGGAGCGAATATGCAAAACTGCGAACGTTTACCTGTTGAAGCGTGTAATATATAATGACCAGACGTTGTTGAATTAAGCATCACTTGTCTTAAATGACAAACGATTTTACTAACATATCACTATTCAGTGTGTAGTTGTATACACTTGTTCAATAGAAGTAGCACTACAGTCACTGCGAAATCAATGAATGAAGAGAGCTTGTTTGTACTTGAAAGGTCATGTGCAAGATGCAGGTGGAACGCACTGTGCACACACCCCCAACACATTACTGCTAGTGAATCCCTGAATATATATTACTACTGAGAAGTTCACAGTAGCATAGTTATGTTTTTAAAACTGCAACAAACATCGCGTCCACTAATCTTCCGTAAGCGACGTAGATAGTCTGTGCATATTTTCTGCGTTATACAACGATATCTGCTAAGAATGTTTAAAAAACCCTTTTACAAGATTTCTAACGTTGCCGAGCAAGACTAGTGAATCAGGGTGTACCAAGAATAAGAGGGAGTGTATAATGTAACCACCGCCTGCTACACTGTACAATTAAGTGTCAAACTGTATTCAGCCAAGTGGATTACCGGGAGCTGACACTCAAGAAAAACAGACTTTTATATTAAATTAACTGTTTTCCGCTTACATCATTCGAAGATATCAAACAAAGTCATTGATTTACTAGCAAAGAAATCAGGAAAGAACGGATGTTCACAAATATAGCTATGCGCGAACTTCAGTGTGATAGTGCAATTACCGACGACCTTCATCAAACGCTTGTCCGTAGGGATCGTAATACGAATAAAGAAGGAAAGTTTCTCAACTGCTGTAAAATTTGATGAAAACTGAAGCGGTATTTTTAGCTCTGAGACGAGCAACGCAAAATTGTGCACAGATGATTTGATTTAACGGGTCCCTGAAAATGATGAGGAAAATCTCTTCAAATTCCAAGTGCTACGAGGTAAGACGAGAAACCAAGTTGTGTTGAACACGTTCACTCAGTTGAAACATACAAACCAGTTAAGCTGTCGATTTTTATTCAGTGAAAAAATCATTTGTTTCCATTTAATTGTGTCAGTGAACGGAAAACTGCCGTTGATAAGTTTACGGATGACCATTGTAGGACAAATGTTAAATATGGCCCTCCATTAATCGGGATTGCTATTTTCCGAACAGAATGAAACACGGCTAGTTTTTACGCTCTACATGGGAACACGTACGTTTTGGGGGAAGTCCTGACTGTGGGTTGAAACATTCTAATCCATCTGCCTGAGTATCAACTTACATGCATGTGGCTTTCTAATAGTTTACAGAGGTAGCCAATTAGACTTCAACGGATTTTTTCACCACAGTTGTCCTCAATAAGTAGATTTTATTTCGAAAACTCTTAGTTATTCAAATATACACAGGAGGAGGAAAAGAGATACTTTGACGTTTTGACCGTGAAATGGCCTTCATGAGATTTTGATTTTGACTAGTACCATCATGTCGAAGACACTAAAACATATCGCTAGTTACTGAGTGACTAGATAGCTTACAAAATAACATTTGCTCAATAGTTGTTGTGAATGATCCCGTTTCTTTGGTGTGTCACACGATGCTCAATTCTCAACTAGTTTCATTACTTCTAATGTACCAACTTTTGCAGCAAGTTTTCGGGAAATGATTACTAACTAGTTGTTGAGGATACGTTACTACGGAAAATCCAATTATTTTTCTTCACAATCCTAGGACTGTACAAGAGCACTTTGGGTTTAAATTAACATAAAAATCATACAAACATACACTCAGATTAACTTTAGTTAGGAGAACACAAGAAAATGGCCATTCGATCAATTTGACCAAAGGTTTTTCCATGCGAATCCACTCATTTTGTGAACAATATCATGAAAGCCAAAGTATTGATCAGCTCAAATTTTCACTGATCGAAAAGTATGATACGAATATGCACGCGTCAGTTTTGCGATGAAATACGGGATAAACAAAACGAAATTCGCAGTGTAAACAAAACAAATTGCAAAGTTTTAATATTATTTAACTTTTTTTTAGACAGATAGCAAATGAAGATCATACTGTTCGATGCTGTTCTGCTTTCTAAACACATGCAATATCAAACCGGGTTCAGTTACACATTTAACATGGATCTAGTATGTGGTGCATTTCACATAGTATACAGAATGTTCAGATAGTATTTAATCATCTCAGAATGAATTGCTGACACGATCCGAGTGTAAAATGTCTATTGTTCGGAAGTGTATGAGAGTTCATAAACTTAATTCTCTTACCAGCAACTTGCAAAGGCCTACAGAATTTGAACCATTTAGTTTGGACAGGCCAAACTACATATAAACTGTTCTGTTCTACTAAGATTTCTACCTAATGTTGGGCTATGAGTTGTGTATAGCGTCCTCATTAGATAGACGGCAGTCCATAGAGTCATGTGGTTATTGGTTTGCACAGGATGAAGAAAGATCGAATGCTTATTGTTTTCTTTGGTAACTAAAGCTTTTGGAAGGATCATAAGTGTGAGGAAACCGTTCTACTTATTAAGAGTAGGGTTTGAAAACGAGCAAGAACACTAAGATTGTGAATGCCCATACTGAATACCTAAGCAATTAAAAGTAGTACAATGGTGCAGCCAACAAACTTACAGACAGACATGTAGTTAGCAGAAACCAAGCGGACGCACATAGGCAGACAGATAGAGACACTGGACAACTTGTAAAGATGAGATGCAGGGAGGTTAATAAGAACGTAGTGTTGGTTAGTCCTCACATATATGCCAGTCGAATAGCGGCTTCAGTATGTCCACTGTGTCTGCGTAAAACACAAAATTTGGTGGTGAGGTACAGAGTCCAAATACTCGAAATGAGAGGGATTTCAATTTATTAGTACCTAATGTTTATGGGACCGGCTGTAATATTGTCACTTCTGAAGGATAGAAGGGGATCTAGAAATGAGTGCCTAGGTACGTAACGACGTCTAGAGGTTAGGATTCAGCTTCCTCAGAGACTTCTGGCTAAGTGATATTCAACTCGCTACCTACATCTCTCGATGCGAGCTCATCATGAGCTCCAGGGCTGTCTTAGTAATTCGTCTCTGAGAGTCTTCAGTAAGGTCGTCTTACTCCGAACATATAAACCCCGGTTACACACTTGTATACACAGGAGGGTGTCTGTTTAAGTTGTACAAGATATAGAGTGCTTCTGTTTGAAATGGTCAATTAATGGACATCGGGTTTTGTTGATTACCAATAATATCAGGTAAATTGTGTCATGATGTGACATACAATTTTGGGTCTGACTGTAGCCAACTAGACGATTGTTGTGCATACTCTAGCAAAATGTGTAGTGTGAGGATGCACGCTGAAATACTTACACAGGTCGCTAAATGGCTTATGCGGAGCGATCGGTAAATTATTGACCAGTATCAGGATGTGTTTTATTCATATGAGGAAAGCATTTTGACACAGTCCAGTCTTTATTTTGAGTTTGATGTTGGAAGTAGTCGGTACCTCACAGATGCACGAACTGGAAATATATAGTTAAACTTTGTTAGAACTCTACTAAACGAACGATGATTTTTCACATTTCGCTTTGGGGAATTCACTGGCCTTACTGCCAATGATGTTGCGTTTAGTTAGCCAAGTTGAACGGATTTGGGAAGAACGGCGCAGCACTTCACAATCCCCCTTGAATTTCTGTGATTTTAGAATTAAACCGTGAACTTTATTGCATCGTAAAACTGAAAGACAAATCTTCATTTCGGGCTGGCTTCCTTAATAGGTCATGTGGATCAAACCATTTGTATTGTACAACCTAAACACAGTACCGATCAGATCACTTGAAACTGCATTCCAATAAATGGATTGGGAAGATTTTATTAAATTATAAAGATGGCTTTGCTAAGATTGCAATGATCCGTATATTTTCAGTTAGGATAGAATTGTGACCAGTTGAGAATTGATGACCTTGGTACAGTTTGTAGGCAGTCAGTAATCTGGTATATTAGTAACAGTTTACTCTTAACAAAAAAGCGACAAGAAGCAGTTGACATTTTTGTAGAAATAAGGGCAGGTCGGACTTCGAAGCAAACATTGTCTAGGCTACAATCCGAAACAAAGGTTGTGACAGGAACAATACAACGAATGCTCTAAGGAAATCTTGCAATAACTGTTAGGAAGCTGAAATGGAGATACTGTAGTGAAATTTAATTCAAACGCACGCAAATTAGATGACGTTCCATTTCCTGGTTTTCTCAGTGGAGAGGTGTTATGTTGAATGAAGATTGCAAAATTAATCCAGATGAACCGAATGCATGAAATCACCGTTGGCAAGTTCTCTAAAGTAGTGTTAGATGTTCCAGAAGGTGCGGCAGTACAAAATGGTGGGTTATAATTTAGGAGGATTTCCGCTGATTGGTTTCAACATACTGGCGTTCCCGCACAAAAATCAAATGTCAGCAACCAACCATTGAGTTACGAAGAGTTCCATATTACCAATCACAATGTCTTAATCCACTAGTTCTGCTTACTTCCAAAAAGACACTACACGAATAAATAAGTGGTACACTACAGAAACCTGGTTGATTTTCCTTCAGGATGAGCGTTTCGGAATGATCTGCATGTAATTCCTACCCCAGCTGTATTGAACACTTCTTCAGAATAATGGTTCGGTGAAACCATACGAAGCTCACATACTACAGTTTAGTGAATGAACTGAACAATGCTCCAAAAGAGTTTAATGATCTAGGTCCCACTGTCTGCGATGCAGATGGTGTTTCAAAGTTAGCAAACCCAATGAAGAACGTACTTCTTGATAATTCACTCTGGAGAAATTGATCCTGACTGTTCCAACCGTTTCATCGAACCACTTCTGAGTTCACTTTGATAAAAACACTTTAGTGAAGTTATGCCAAAATACGTGTATACATTCCAAATTATGGTGACTTCACACAGTGGAATATGACAACCGATTGTATAAGGCAGTAAGTTTAGAAGACTGTCTCAGAAATAGTGTGCTATTATCATCAGTAGACCGTACTAACGTTGTCATTATCTGCGTATTGCAGTATTCAGCTACACTTGTGTTAGTGTGAATTCATCAACAATGTACATATTTTGTTGGCAACTGTTCACTCCGCCAGAAGAAACTATACAAAATATGATTTAGATCTTCAAATGAACAACCTCTACTTGAATTTTAACGCAAAACTAATTTCTGTGTGAGCCCGTGGTGGTTGTGTTATGTTGCTTGCAGTTAAGCTCGTCCAATAAGATGAGCGTTGATTTGTTGCAGCGAAACGTCAACACAAGTCCATTGGTGGAATGGTAATTTGAAGCTATTCTCCACCTTCGATTATTGCCTTTTACTGTATGCTGAAGTATGTTTGGTGCATGTTTGTTGGTTTAGGTTTCTGATATTTAGCATTCAAATAATTTTCCTCTGGCTTATTCGTTTCTTATTTACATAGTTAACGTGTTGAAGCCACAGCGCAACTCAATGTAATTTTTACTCTAAACTATCCAAGAAAGACCAAAGTATGCATGGAAGTCTTAAGATCCCTCCGATCCGCAAACATCTTATGCGGTCTGTGTATCTTATTACTCAGAAATGAATGACAAACGTTAAATTATGAGGACTTGCCATTCCCTGTGCACTCACTCATTGCTTGGTGTCAAAACCTACTAGAAAAATGTGAACGGTGTCAGCCGTTCACTGTAACAATGCTTTTGCAATATCAGCGAATTAAGCTGTAAGTATGACACTTCACCCCACTTTTCCCAATTGTTACATGTGTACTTTGTTCGTTGATTGTCAATTCCCCCCCCCCGCAACTGAATGCACAACTGTGCATGTAGATAATGAAGCCAAAATCCTACAATACAGCAGGACCTGATAGAGTGTCAATAGTCGTTTCCAAGTAGTGTGTTGAGAGGATGATTGAGCCTACCGCGGATATATTCACGTTGATCATCACGCAGGGCAAAATTGCCAACTGTTACATAAACTAGAAACATTGAGTTGTTTTTATCTAATTCATTAAGACGATGTGTATTTTGGGGTTCAAGCATTTTGTTTATTCTCATCAGTCAACATTTGTCGCCGTAAGTTAAATTTACAAAGCTGAATGCATTTTGTAATTGACTGATGATAGTAGACGAAATTTTTACATATTGTACTGTATGTCTTCTTACCGTTTTGCTAGAAAACCACCAATGTCACACCACTGTCAAAAGAATTCATCTTCAAACCTTAACAAATTACATGCAAGTCGATGGAGCTGAACATCCTTGAGAAAATTCTGCTTAAACCTCTAGCACAAAAGAATAACTGCGCGGTTGCCCATCAGTTTACTTATTGTCAGTTTTGGCCCACACGTACTACATTAGATTGTCGAATCTGCCCAATTACTTCGTATGTCAACAGTCAGTCTAAAGAAAACAGGCCCTCTTTCCTTAATTATAACAATGCCTTTGAACATATCAGTAGCAGGCCACAGTTTTTTATCTCAGGGGTTATGGCGTAGTAGTTTTCGAAACAATTTATTTACGTGATCAAATGGGCAGGAGCAATCCATACCTGCCAAGAATTTGATTGTCTTCCAGGGTGCGATACACTTTTTATCTTTCATTCCAATTTAGATAAACTTCATATTTATTCTAAAAGGCTAATTCTGTTCAATCATTTGATGATGTCATCTTTTGTTCTTGAAATTCAGCGATGTCCTTTTATTGTCACCTTGACTCTACCAAAATGAAAAGTTGATCTACTTCGCAATGACTCCTAATTAATACATTTTAATGTGTCCGTATTTTGTTTTATCTTATTAATGGAACAAACCACGAGCAACCTTTTGCTGACTGTCCATATTTACGATTCTAAAACAAAAGCATTCTGTTACTAATTTAGATGAACGAAGGACCCAAAGTATGACGTGGTCCTTTTTTATTAAGTGTTTTTATCACAGCGAGAAGGATAAGAAATTCTGCCTTGTGCGAAAGGTAGCTTTTATCCAGCTGTTCATCGTGTGAACGCATGCCCACTCGGTTAACGGCTGTTCACCATTTGATTTCTTGGTTTTCACACAAAAATTGTTAAACAGTTTTCTAAAACACAGACATACGTCCAGCGGCAGTAGTATTCCTCTTCTCAATCTTACTCGACTGCAGCCAGTTTTGTTTTGGAGTACAGGCGTTGTTTACTTTCACAATTTTGCCCTACCATCTCGATCATCTCTTCATTCAGATCTTCATATTTACATATCCAAATAGATCTAATCACAACTCTATGCGTGCCACTACTGGTGTCCACAGTTCTCTCGTCTTTAGCACGTTTTCCTTTCTAATCTCGATCATTCCATGCAAAAATTGACCCTGGATCTCATTTACTAACTTCTTCTAATAATTTGCCTACTGAAGATGAGATTGTGTGAATACTGAATGTTCATTCTTTGAAGTACATAAATCAATCTGGTAGCCAGACTGCTTGACGTGAATCAATATGGATCAAACCCAACTAATGACTATTCGTTAAAAGATGTTACAGAGTGTCTGGTTCATTCTCAACCCTCCGAAATCTAAGCCAGAAATGTGAAAAACAAAAGAACTGGCGCCAAAAACCAGAGACGACTGGCTAGGCGTTATCGACAACTACTGGAACCGACTATACTGAAAGCAAATCATTTTTATAATTGTAGACAAATTGCCCTTCATTTGTTCACAACCGGTACTTCGCTGCCCAGTGAGAAATAGTTACGTGTGTCAAAAGTATGTGTGTTTGTTACTGAACGTATCCATTTTCTGTTAGACAGTTAAAGTTGAAGAAAATTGCGTTTACATAATGTTATATTTCTGAAATCGGTTTTCGAAGTGAGTGGCGACAATTATGAAGAAGGAAACCGGCTTCGGGAGACGATACACTTACCGGTAGACGTTGGTAATACAGTTTTTATTTTACTGTTATCCTAACGAATAGAAAACCTGCTTGCAATATATCCGCTCACAGTACATGTAGTCACTAAGAAATTCAAGTACTTCTGCTGATGAGATTAAGTGAAAAAAACTTTCGGTTACTTCTATTTACTTGTAAAGTAAGATGTAATTTTGTGACGTTCTCAAGTGTCCATTAAAATTAGCGGATTACAATTCTCAGAAATCTACCAAGTTAATTCTGCACCCATAAGTAATATGGGGTTGTGTTTAGTTTAAACTGAACATCACCTAACTATGCTCTGGTTGCCCCATCGCTTTAGTGTAGATAATGTAATTGTCATATTAACCCCGGACTTTTATAAAGTCAGTCTCACACAGTAACCTTGATGAGCATTATTTTGATTACTGATAAATATTAAAGATTTTTGTTCAAATTAAATGAATACTTACAATTGATCACATCAATATGCGTACACGAAAAAAAACTGAAAGTTGACATAATTATTCAGTTATGTTTAAGATGAGGTCAATAATACAGTAGACAACACAGTTACCTCACGAAAGCTTGGTCAGAGTTTCAGTCCTAGTCATGGTAAGGATGTTCACCGGTGACAACCTCTACCAAAAGTGAAACTTGTGACGATTTTATAAGGGAACTGGTTGAAAGTCTGTGGAAGTGCAAGAGGTGAAAGGATTTGTAAGTAAAGTTGAATATATGCCACTTCTGTTTTCGAAAGTGTGACTGTTCCATTACGAGTGTTACGTACATTCTTCGATATTTTCCCTTTTAACAGGAGCTTTGCAGAAAACATAACAAGTAAAAGGCTGAGTGTTCTTGAACTAAGTGAGAGAATATTGGTTTTCGCAAAGAAGGTGGCTGATCACGCTGTTACTATACTCTTCAGGTGTCCAATTTTTGGGTCTACCGGTCTACAAGGAATTGGTACAGTTAAATTCCTTCGAAAACGCATCTGTTTTCTTATTAACCAATCCCAGAATGTATCCGCCATATGCACATAGGCATTTCCTCTGATAGCTGTTTGTTGAAAGCTCAAAATCCCTCGTTAGCACAAATGAAGGTAATAAGCTTTTATTACAACGAAATAGAAGTAATATTTTTTAAGTAGATACTCTCAGGTACCCACACCATAGGGCAAGACTGAACATGATAACTTCTTATGCAGTATCGGTAGGAAACCGTAGAAGGCAAACGGTCAGTAAAAAAGAGTAACGCAATCCAAAGTTGCACATGCCTGTTGAGTTTATAAACAAGACTGGCTTTTTCATCAATTGATGAGTCTGTTTTGACTCTATCTGATAACCAACAGTCAGGTAACTACTCATGGTCGCGGATCACAATGGCTTTTGGACTTTGTCCCAATCTCGCCTGATTATTATTCCATGCTTATACTAGAAAATTTAAATCAGGATCACATGTCTGCAGTTATTAAAGGAGGTGAGAATGTCTCGAGACTTCTTATGTTCGGTAAAACGGCAGTCTGAATGTTGTGTCGCATGAGCCCTCAAATTTTCACTCGGCTTCTGCATAATTTCTACCAAACTTGGTGTACATTTATGACGAGTAACGCAGGGGCTAACTCAATTTCATAACCCTATTTCTGCTACCTATCAAGTCTGCCTTGGAGTAAGTAGGTGACTGGCCTTATCGCTGTAAAGAGACAGAAATCACAAGGTTGGTGGTCGGATACGTTAGACAGATGTTCGACGAGAGTGATTTTAAAAACGATCAGAAACTTCTTCACAATTTCCAACTTGTTCCAAGGTATGTTCCGTGTTCCATGACGTGGCGACGGAATCTCGTCCTGATCTACATTAGATGAAACCAAAATCCTTTAGGTGAGTACAATTCTGCGTACCGAACAACCGTTACGGTATCAAATTCATCAAACGTCACCACGACTTACATTTTTTCAGAAGAAAAAATCATGACGAGTTTATTTTGACGTTGAAATCACTCCATAAACAGAGTTGCAAGACTTGGGGTCTTGTCAAGCTCTGGGAGTTGAGTAAGGAATCGCACTTGTATGTACCGATCACATTGTCAGTGGCAACTCAGTTAAAGTTTCCCTTGTCAAAATTCGAGGAGAATTCTCGCGCAAACTCTGTGCGTCCCTTTTCTCATTATTAGACGTGATAGGGGGACAGATCAAATTTTGTTTCTTTATAAGACGAAGGTACTGTTGCACAATTTTCTATAGGGTCGAGATCATCTAGACTGCATACTACTGTAATCGGTGGTAGGTGATTTTTAGGTCATTCATTGTCAACAATTCGACAGACTTCATACTCTGTCAGTAACCAGAGCACTTTTGACCTCAACTTTTCCTGTCAAACTTCTAAAGCCACTGGAACAGTCGTTCAGTTAACAACACGATCGTTGTTAACATTTTTATCTGTTTCAGACCTCCGATGACATGCAATTAGAAGTTAGCTTTGTCAGAAAAATTTATCCTAGGCTTATATTCTTGTAAACAAGATGTTAACAAGATCGGCTAACGGTCGGTGTTATTTTCTTACTCCCAAAATGAGTGAGAAAAACGAGGAACATTGAATTCCATTTAAACATTTCTTTTAAACTAAAGGATGTTGTAAAGTGTTTACGGTTCGCTTACTTCCATCGGTTGAGAATAAACAAAAATTCCGTTTAAATGCATTAAACAAATAGGAGTAACAGTGATTAATCCAGCTGAGGAGAACACAAAGTGTTTTGTATTCAGGGTCGTGAGTACCTGGTAAGTTGATTCGGACGATTTGTACACGCAACGCAGACTGGTGGTTCCCATAAACATTGATTTGTAAACACCAATAACGTCGGATTTCGATTGCGTAAAGTTATGTTGATTGAAGTATCTTGGTCAAAATAGTAACCTGTTGTCACCAAGTGCATAGCGGTCGATGACGCGAGATTTTGAGCAACGGATTAATCGTTCCAAGATTGTTATATCATCAGTTGTTTTAAACATTTCGGGACATGTTCTTCCATTCTATGTGATAGTTGGCGAGTAGCTTCGTCAGTGTACACGTTATTGCAGCTGCAGATGAACTGGTACACAACGTGGAAGACAGATCATTTAGACGAGCTGCTTCCGTGATTATAGAAACCTGATCCCCTAGTGAGTTAGGCTGAGCGTAAATGTCTGACTGCATACGTTCAAGCTAGGGCAGATCTTGATTTGCAATTGACATGTTTCTAATATCCCTCCGCCTGGTACCTTTTGGATTGCAGTAACAAAAATAAATCATTCTTCTGAACTGAGTTAATTAACTCACTGTCCCATCTCATTTTGTTATAAGTTTTGAGTAACTTCTGAAGCTAACTGTTTGAAAATACGATTTTCCTTAGCGTCTTGTATTGCGCTTGCAACTTGGCAAAAGCGTAAATGAGTCTGATTTCTTGCAGTGGGAATATGACCAAATCAGGCTCGCATGTAACCAAAGCGAAATTAGAAACCCGAAGAAGTGGCAACATCAAACGGTCTATCTGTCATCCAGAATACCTTGGTTGGATGACCTTGTGCATTGTATGTGGTATCTCTTACCGGGTATGTCATAACAACCTAGTCAGGAGATGGGTTTAGACAGATTTAACTTACAGACACGCCAGATCCATCAACGAAGTCGGACAAATGTCGACAAAGTGAAGTTGGTCTCAGTCCTTCATTCAAGTTAGTATGATGTGTGTTGAGGAGACTTTGCAATATGTTTTATAAACTTCATTCCGATGCCAGTTTGTCATTTAATTATCCAGTTATACTAATCGATATTTACTTCGCATGTCTTCAGATGATCACCAACCTTTTGGTTTGCTTTTCTGTACCCCCCCCCCATTACCTAACGACTTTTTATTTCCAAACCGCTCATCAGAGATCAGAATGCACTATGATTCTTCAGCTTCCTCCGATGGTATAATGTACAACGTTACCAGTGAATGATATGGCACCAGCCAAATGCACGGAGACTAAAATATCGCTCGTAAAGTCAGAAAGACCTGGAGCTGGGAAAGACAGCAGGATAGGTGTATATGTACTGTGCGGGAACTGTCAATAAAGGGATTTGCAGAGCACCATTACTAACGGATGTGAGTACAAGTCAACCAAGCAAAGTGTCTGAGTTCGTGATTGTGAACTTTCAAATACCATGTAATGGAGGTCTATCACTGAGCAACCGTCCAGACCAGGCGTCTTTTACGGTCATATCTGTCCTGACCGCAGCCGCCCGAGGGTGAAGGGCTTTAGGCGTTCCTGGAAGAGTTCGTAAGCTTTACCCACGTGCTTGACACCTACCGCCGAAAGCTTGTTTTCATAGTGACACTACTGAGTTTATGACGAAGGTGATGCTCGATACATATCGAAGAGGCCATATGAAGGTGGAGCACACCACTGCCAGTGAAGCGCCCACGGCTGCGTCTGACAACCCAGCTGACAGTCAGGTGATGATTCAACGGTTCAAGGTGGTCAAGCTTAAAAATACAGCAGACTTCACAGTGTTCACCGTCACCATGCAAGGATTGCTGGACAGGGCACTACCCGAAATCGATCAGGCCTAAATGACAATTTCTGGCAAAACAATTTTTCGAAGATCTTTCGGCAGCTGTTCACGTCCAAGTCCCTACTGCCCGCAGCACCCTAAGGATGGACACTGATAAGCTTGCTAAAGTGACAAGGGAGTTTGGAGTTAAGTTTATTGCCTCGGCGGATGTGAACGATATTGCGAAGACTGGGAAGAAATACAGCTGCTACAGATGCCTTACCTGACATGAAACTCAGGAAGCTTTCCACCGCATACGGTTTTCTAATACTTGCTCGACAGCAGCAGAATAGCGTCGACTGAGTATGCACGACCAGGACCCCCATTTACATGGGCTATGATGGGCAGCACGGCATCAGTTTTAGCGTTTGGCTCATCTGAGCAGAGTTCACCTTTCGATATTCGCTGGTTCGACGGACAAGACGACTGGATAGTGTGGAATTATGCGGAAGTGATACTGTAACATGCATAAACACTGAGAGGATCATACCGCAGACACAGACGCTACCTTAAAACGGATTCAGAACCCTGGTACGTCACAACACAGACGGCTATTACTGGTGTAACCGGGACATGGATTTTGTCAAATTGAATTCAGACCATTGCCTGTAAAAATACAGACTATCACAAAGACCTTGACTCAACATCTGGGTGCATGCTGGGACACTTCGTAGATTGAGAGGGGTTATACAATCGAATTGTAAAAGACTCATTCATTCAATCATCTGACCACTAGATAATTGGGGACAGCAGCTGTTGGGTCAACAGATGGATAAGAAGCCTCTGAAGTAAGCTGAGAGTAAGAAGGACTCAATAGGTTAGCTAATTCGGGTGGCACTCCGTCTACAAGAGTTTGATTTTATAACCCGTTACGTTCCTGTGTCTAGCAGATGCTAATGACTTTCACTCTCCGTCTCAGATAGACGAAGAACTTCCTGAAGCAATTTTTATAGTTAACAGCCTAATAATGGAAGAGGACTCGTAAACACTTGTGCGTTCATAGCTTCGGGACAAGGTACTCCGGAAGGTGATTGACGCTCTGACAGAAAAGATGGGCATCAGAACAAACACCGGTATTTTTTGAAAAAGGCTTCCTAAAGTGCCCGTGTGAACGCGGAATCTGATATCAACTATGAGTGGCATTCACATTTTGACCAGCATTCCCTAATGTTCACTATATTCACGAAATCAGTAACAATTTAGGGCTCTGGAGTGCTAGCACAACAAAGTCTCACACATCATACTGGTTAAAGGCCCACACATGGTGAGATAACTTTGAGAAGATTGTGACGGTGAGCTGCAAGCTCCACGCAGAATTGTGGCAAACATCCTCAATGACACGAAAATGTTCGGCAAACAGAGTACATTCTTTGGATAAGCGACCAGTCCTATTCGAATTAATATGTTGTAAGTGACAGAGAGAATGCTTCTGAAGTAAGTGATGAACACAAGTGTAGGACAGACTGGGACCGCTCGGCGTTCCATGGGATAACAGTTGGCTTAATGGCAGCATCATGATAATAAGACGCGTACTTTCGTCTCCTGTCCATCCAAGTAGACTGATCTCGATTGTAACCCACTAGGTTGATATCAAATACAATAGTCTTGTTGTCACGGACGATGACCAAGTTGGTCTACACTAACAAGGTTGGTTTTGGTTTTCGAACCCCATGTAGACTTTTGGATAAAGACCATTAAGTTCACAGCCACGTGGCTATGTTGAGCACATCGCATATGGCATGTGATCCACCATAACTGAAGGTCGTGAACAGCGTTTCCGGAGTTACTACGATTATTACGGCAGGGAACCGAGTGTCCACATAGGTCAGACCTTCGCTCCTAGAAAGTCATCGAGAAGTTCAGTGACATGAATAAAAATTCTCGAAAAATTGCCAATGACTTAGGAGTAGGGAACAGACCATATCTCGAAGATTAGAACTCCTAAATATAGAATAGACTTTGTGCATACACATCCCATGAACACCTTTCGTGTTTGTCACTATCAAACGCTGAAACTGTGCCGCTAATTTAGCGTTCATTGTGATGGGGATAAATGAATCGTTCTCGTTTACTATCTTCAGGAGAGAACTTTGATTGGAGAGAAGTTTATCAGCCTGTGATCTGCGCGAAATGACGCTGGTGTTAATTGTACTCAGAATAGGTAGTGCACCAAGGAGAATTGGGCGTGGATACAGCCTATCATATTGTATTCTGGAGGCTGAGCATAATGTCGCACATACTGATGGCTTGTGCAGCTCATACCCTGCGATTAGCTCGGCTCTAAACGAGATATTTCCAAAATTCTACAGTATCGTACAAAGTTGTAGTCCGGGATTAGTGAATATTTTACCATTCCAGGTAAATAGGGTACCCAGGTAGCCTACCAGGCAGGACGCACTCAGTGAGTGGATTGTATCCACGACCAACTGAATGGATATTTCTGCAACAGCTGTGGAGTTGTGTCTGTAGTTGCCACGAATGGTCATGGGTTTCGTCCTCCGAGTGTTGCTTCTCAGGTCAACTGCCTCCCAGAGACGAGTTAACTTACTCCCCAAAGGAAGGAGATCATCGGTGTTAGAAAACCGCCGAACACAATGTTTTGAAACTGCTGATCAAACTCCGCTCCCGATAAAGCTAGCATATCATTGCTGTTATGCTGGAAAACAGGAGTCATAGCGGATCGCTCTGGCTAACACCGTAATGAGGTCGGAGGATAAAGCTTCTGAGCATGACAAATGGGCTTCGACATGAGTTAGATATGTAATTTACCATGGATAGAGTATCGCTCAGTACATGTTTCATTCTAATAATCGATTCCAGTGAAACAAACTAAAGCTCTGTGGGCATATCTGGCAGCACACGGGCAACATAACTTCGTACAGAAAATGTGGAGCAGCGCATGTTTCAACGATCGGCCAGTATCTTGTGAGAACAGTGTGACAACGCTGAAGATAGATAATAAGTCAGCGATTACTATGAGGTTGAACTGCTCACTTTTGGGCAAGCGTGATCAGCATAAGTGGACTGAACAATCCTCCGCCAGCGGGAAGAGGTTTTATTATCCAGCCGAAGCATCCGATCTTATGTACCTCAAAAGTTTGGGCAATAACCTGTTTAAGCATGAAGTGCAGTTTTGCTGCACTTTAAGGTACAAAATATCTTTTTCTAGTGATCCGATTGGCCGACGATTAGTCCGGAAGCAGGATCTCACGAAGTGATCGTTCATCTGTGTACAACTAAGTGGAAAATACCTCAAACTGGAAGGCGTTAGGCTCGTTCGGGTGACTGCGGGATTTCTGTATGCAATTATCTAGCGTCCAGGAGATTACTGCGAAAGCAGTATTCTTCTTTCTTTGACGGTAAAGTGTCTGAATTGCTATGTATTTGCCTTTCTTTGTTTGCTTTCCGGTGGTGTTGGCTTTGGTTGTTTCAAGAGTATGTTACCGAGTGACCATTTGCTACAGATACAATTAAAAACTGGAAAGCGTGCGTGTTCAGTAGTGAGTAGGCCTGCTAGATGATGAATATGTGTGCACCTAGACCTTCCGGAACTGCTCACAGTTCAGGAATTTGCAGGGAAGATTCGCTATTTGTTTCACTTTGGGTTGAGGTAGATTGAGGCAAAGTAAGACTTTTCGGAACGTTCTACTGTTTAGCATTTCGCAGTGCATTTAGGGTTCGGCTGCAGGTTCCTCAGGTTGAGTGATCGGAAGCAAGTAGAAACGCTGTGAAAATGAGAATGAAGCTGATGACAGAGCTCACGTCCAGCTGGACATGGTGCGATCCGAATTCTGCTGAAATCAGGTGCATCCTGCGAATTTCAAAAGCCTGAGTATGTGTGATGATTGTAAATCATAACGGAACACTATATGCTATTGTTGTTTTACTGCATGAATAATTACGTTGTAAAGATACTGAATACATTACGATTTCGTCGGCTGACGTGCTGCGTTATTACTACTGCGTAGAAGCTAGCTCTGGGTTTGAGCTAAGTGCATTTCTTATTATCACTACGCATTCCCAATTATCGCAATTGGCGTCGTGGTCAGTATATTTCTTACGATGAATTTTTGCAACATGGAAAGTGTGAACGTTCACTCAAGTTGACAGGAAATAGAAGATCACCTGGAACGCTTCGAAATTTGGCGCATTACTCGTAATGATATGACAGAGGAGAAGAAAATGCTACATTTCCTCATGGTCATTGGCAAAGACGCATACGCATTGATTAAGATCCTGGCGTTTCCCGATTCGTTTCTTTCACTTCTTTAGATGAACAGTGTTGCATCTGATTTGCAGTCCATTGCTCTTACTATGAATTCTCGTGGTTCTACGCATCACATAGTACAATCTTCTATTGCTGACGGTGGTCCCATATATTTTTTCATTGCTGACACTGGTAGTTTTGAATCTTTTATTTCTGTCGCTTGCATGAGGCGGCTGGAACCTTCTGTTATTTTGAAATTTGTTAATATGTTTGTTAAGGGTATTACTGGACCTGTTTAGTCTATTGTTGGCAAATATGATCTTTCACTCACAGACCTGCAGTCCATTAATTATACTTTTTCATTTGTTATTATTAATTCTGATCTGTCTATTATCGGTCTCAAGTGCGCGAAAATTTTAAAGATCCTCTTTCGTTGTCTGTTGAATCTTCTGAGTTTGAAAATCCCGTTTCTGATTCGAATTCAGTTACTGGAGGATTACCTGCAATTGAGCAGGCGCAGACAAGAATTTTTGTGTGTGAAGAAGAAACAACGTCATCACTACTACCCGGACGTTCATTTAAACTGCGGCGGATGTGATGATTGTAAATCGTAACGGAACACTATATGCTATTGTTGTTTTACTGCATGAATAATTACGTTGTAAAGATACTGAATACATTACGATTTCGTCGGCTGACGTGCTGCGTTATTACTACTGCGTCGAAGCCAGCTCTGGGTTTGAGCAAAGTACATTTCTTATTACTACTACGCATTCTCAATTGTCGCAGTATGTCATTTGCATTCGGCGTGATGCTCAACCTTTCTGTGTTGCCTAAGGCCAATCGTGAAAGAACAGTTGCATTAACAGTTAGCGTAGTCAAAGACGGTGATTTGTTGTGCACGTGCTTCTTGGTTTGCTCCATGCTTACTCTGACGTTTGCTAACCTGTGCTGACAATTAGACAATATACTTGTACACTTGGCCACATTCATTAAAGACTTAATTCACTCTATGCTCTGGTAGATGACGATTCAAATGCGCTGGTGATATTTGCGTTTTCGTAATCGATCATAATCAGTGTTTTTAATCCAGGGTGGCTGACCTTATCTGAAGATACTAAAACAAGTTGTCAGCCACTGTTTGTACCAGTGCCGTACAATCATTAAGATCAGGGGAAGTTTCAGCCTGAGGCAATAACACTAATTACTACTAACTCATTCGAATAAATCGTTGGCTGTGCTGCAACAATGTTACTACACTTTACTCGGCTTAATATCTAAGATAGTACTGTCATTTACGATCAAATTTCAACTAAGACAAACGTTGGAATTTGCATTAAGCTGCTGACAGTATATCTCCCCGTTCTATTGTACTGATACATTTTATAAACAGACAGGTTTCCCTGGAAATAGGAATCTGATACCAGAGTTCCGTTTCTAGAACACTGTAATTGCAAATGTTCTGCCTCAGTACAATCTAAAACCAAATTTCTTCCCAATCTTTGCCTGTACTGTCGAACGAGACGTGAATGAATGTGTGATATATCCGCTTCAGTCCACAAGCACTCAACCCCCAGGCAACTAAGTAGCTCCTTGGGTTAACAACAAAACAGGTGTCCGTTAGGGTAATCCTGACGTCGTATCTCTGTGACTCATCAGAATGAATATACTTCCAGCATTTGCGCTCACAAGACGAGGAGGGATGAACGCGACAGAAGCACTATACACACCAGGTGGCGTTTCTCTATCTAGTTCCAAGAGATGAAAATGGAAAACAGAGAACAACAAAGCTTAGGAAACTCATGTTCCATTATTTGTTAGTTCACACCGTCTTGTTGCTATTGATTTAAGGCAGACGAATAATGCTTGGCAAAACCTGAGGCAACAAACTATATATCGTGAAGCAATTTCCGGCCCACGGCTACTCTGAATTACGAACAGGATAGCAAAGCTATCACAACTCACCACAACCGACCAAATTAAAGAAAACTAGTCAGTCAGCATGCGTAAGGACGTCTCAATGAACTAACCCATTCAAGACAGAAATTGGTATTGATAAAATTATACATCGAGTGATAGGATAAAAATTTAGTGGGTAGTGTATAAATCAACTGAAAATAATTGTTATGGAATGTGAATAACTATATGCTTTCGCGCCTGTCTGTCACGTTCCAGATATAACTAAAAATATCATACAAAACACGAATGACAGTACAGTTCACAAGCGTTTAGTCATCACTTTCACTCAGTTTGTCAGTTACACAAGTGCTACTGAATGGGCAGACGTTGTTCCAAACAAGCAAACAAACAATCCGTCATAATAATTTGTAGTATTAAAAACGGTATTTTTTTGTTGTCAAATAATGATGTACACTATGGATTTGGGGATTTTTTTTAATATAGATAGATACATAATTAACAGCGACCATGTTCAGCTTAGTGTGGTATAGTGGCCATGTCCAAAATATGCCTGTGAATAGGGCTTGCACTGGACATTACGTAATTTCATCAATGCACGGGCCGCAGTTCAAGTATATCACAAAATATAATCCCAGAAGATCGTTAACTGAAGGCTTATATGCCAAAAAGACAGCAGGTTGATCATGAAGTAAAAATATGGAACTTGTATTTCACCTCACAAAAATAAAAACCAAACGAGTATTTTGTAATAAACTACTAGCGAGTAGTTGCCCAGTAGTTATGAGAGAATGTTGTGGAGCATTCGTTTGATACCTTGCTTGTATCTAGTGTAAGGTCAGTGAGACGATGGTCAACAGAGTTGTTTTGTGAAAAGGTGACCGAAGTCCAAATTTTGACCGTAGCAAGGATATTATAGAACATCGAGTCTGATATTCCTTTGCAAAAATGTCTAGCTAGGGAATATATGGAAATGCAAAAACTGTCAAGAAATGTGGATGACATTCAATTTAAAAGTAAACTATTTTTATCAGACAAATACAGTTTGCACAAACATGTCAAATCGGATTCGTTAAATGCTTCAGAAACCGACTACTGCATATCAATAGCAAACAAAACCATAAGATAAGCTAACGAAATGTGTGTACATAAAAGTTCGCTAAGAGAGGGAAGATGAGTTTACAACAGAAATAAGGCTAGAATCAGGAACATCGAGTTAAGTAGAATGTGTTTATAACTGTTTACAGAGGCGAATTTTGGAAGGTTCTGTGTTGTACGTAGTATCTGCCAGAAAGAGTCTGAATGTTGGTGACTATACTCACCACAAAGCCATACAGTCGTAACTTCAATGGTCACTTTGTTCATTGCGTCCTCACAGTTATCAATATTCCAGCCCAACGCATGTTCGCCATCGCAAACTGCTCGGATACTGCACATTTTTACAAGCGAAGATCTAGATTAAGTCTTTTAGGAGTCATTGTGACAGCTGTTCCGATAATACACGTTCTGTCTGGTTTGAGTCATGAGACTTAGTTACATAACATTGACCACGAGAGTTGTACGAAATCTGCGAGAGATACGTCACGTCTATGCGATCATTCTATCCTGGGTTTGCGTACACGGCCCTGGAAGGTTTAACGTTTTGACTAGCCGTTTTGGAGCGCACAGTGGTGGCGAGTATGGGCGAATTGCGATGGCCTCTGCAATTGATAGTATACGACCTTTGACCTGTTTCGATTGTATCCTACATATTCGGTGAATTGGTTTGAACGATTCTGTTTGATTGATCAGATGGTACGACCCGATCAAGTGCGTAGCGGCCGTAGACGAACAGGGCCTTATCGATCCTCGCGTCAGCCACACCGGTTTGTGCTCCCGAATGCGATCGCATAATCAGCTTGTTGTGCGGCCTGTGTAGCTTATTCCACAGGAACAAACGAAACGGTAAACACAAAAAAGGCGGCATGAACAGGCTGAAGGCGCAATACTGGTGTGGTGGTAAACTGAACGCGTAGTTGAGCTGCGAAATACGTTTTGTTAATTGCTACATTAAGTTACATTAAGGATAGAATGATCGCATAGATGTGAGGTATCTCTCGCAAATTTCGCACAACTCACGTGGTCAATGTTATGTAACTAAGTCTCATGACTCAAACCAGACAGAAACTGTTGACCGATATCTTTCGCTTCAGTGATATGTTATTTACCACCCCCATCGAACCCATATAAATGTGTTGTATTTAGCCTGATGATGAAAAACCGAAAACGAGCTTGTTTGCTACCCGTTTCTTCTCGTGACTAAACCGGGTATATTCACAGTATGGAAATACACTTTCTGTCAGCCAGGTTGGTGTTTACTTTAACCTACCTGTAGCATAGTTTGTTTTGAGCAATACTTTAGCCAACGCAACGGATTTGTGAGCAGCGTGGTCTCGATTTCTCTAGTGTCGTCCTGGTGGATTTCCACCTTCCGACCCATGAATGTTCAAAACATACCTTATGCATTAGGTGCGAAACGAGTAGGTTGTGTACTGGTACACGTTCTACATCTTACTGCTGTACAAGAGCTTGAACAGTATCACCTCAGTGTGGACAATCAGCATTACTTCCATTATTCTACTGCGATTTCTTTAAGCACCTTTTCTGAGGTTGGCGAAATCGACGTCACCGCTAGTCACTTTAAACTGCAACAAATCACTTATTAGTCTGACAATCTGCGTACCACACAGTAGTGCAGAACGCGGACAATAGACAGAGTTGTACTATCTCGATCAGAAGGAGAAAAATACATGAAAATATCTCACCTACGTGAATGGAGCTATAATACGCATAAGTGTAAATGGCTGACGACATCTGTGCTCGAACTTATTTGCCACAATAACCAGACTCAGAAAGCCTTGATGCATGCCACTGTGACAGGTTGGAGGTACACCATTTGCAGTTCCGTTCACAGACTCTAAATCTCAGTACCGTAGACGATCTAAGCTGGGTGTCCAGATGGAAAATTTGCGTGAACTCCCAATCTGTTAGGAAAAATGAGGATTACTTTCATGCCAAGAAACCAGCAATTACTAACCACACTCCTTACGAGGGAAACAGATGGCACGGAGTTACTGAATTCGCCACATACATTAAATTATAATGACCTTCACTGGCACTTCTGAGCTGTAGATACGGAACATGTTCAAATTTGGGACAGCTGTTGGGTGAAGTAAAACAGAATGTTCTCACGTGGTCCCTAGCCTCACACTGGACACGGTTGATTGATCACATTTCACCGTTCTGTCTCGTGCGCCTGTGAGTAATACTGAGACTGTCCAGTAATTTCGGGCGAAGATGTAATAACCGTCTCGCTGACTCTAATCAATGACCGCACGAGTGAGACTTGTCAGTCACGTTGAGATTACAGAAACGTTGTTGAGCCATGGTTTGTTTATTGAAACTTAGCCAGGGGTTTGGTTGATACGGGTTAACAATCCTTAAATTCAGATAAACCTCGTCAGGTGTGATGTAACGCCAATCCAAATCTTAAAAACAGAATATGTGTTCGTTATTATAACCTCACGATGCTATGCAGTTAGGTCAGTGCTATCAAAACATCGACAATTGTGCTGAGTATTACAAGCCTATGTTCACGGCGTGGAGTCGTTGGTCGGTGAACTTGTGAAGACCCTCCGGAAACTTCTAGTTTCAGTGATGTGTCATCCTACACTCTGAACAATGTTTTATTACGTGGAACTGCTCCCCTGAATTACGGCTTAGTTGCACGGCTGTTGGTGGTCAACATTTCGGTCAGGTACTCGGAATGCACAGTTCATTCATCGTGCAAATTCTGCAAGCCATCGGAACAGATGAACATGAACAGGATTTCTGGCTGAATGTATGCATTTTTACGCGTGCACAAATACCACCAATTATCTGTTTATTCACTGATCAATTATCGGCTTATTAAGTAACTGATTGTCTAAGTAAGATTAAAATTACCGTGTTCCAACTCTGAAAGAGGCACTACTGTCTAAGAAGCACTTTTATGAGAAACCGTTATAAAAAATTTTTTAGTCCGACCGGAATAAACATCGATTGTTTACATCTTGCCCACTAGACGGATCGTTATAATGTATAACACAGTTCAAAACCAGTATTTGCATAACAGTCAGACAAGCTAGACCATAAACTACACTTACAGTTTAGCAGCTCAGCAGATGGGTATATGAGTGATGCATTGACTTAACTAGAACATGTTACACATAGGTTCAAAATAAGATTTTTTGTTTGTTAGTATTAAACCAGGAAAGATTCAACAAACAAAGCTAATATTGTTATCGTGTTTGGCATTAGTCATCATTGTGGTTGATGAATATTAAGCAGCGAGCAAAAAATACAACTTGGTTCTACTGCCTTTATTATCGCAGTTAAACAAGACTGGCTGCAGGAAGGTTTATATACAATTTGTGTTGAGTTGAGTACCAGCAGCTGTGTATATTTTTTCTGTCGTAGCATAATATTTCAAGCTCTTGTGTGAATTTTTTTCAACACATTTGCCTATGACTTTTGAATTCTGGTACTAACCGAAATTTCTTATTTATTAGAAGTGTTGTTCGTGAAATTAAACCTCTATTCTATAATGAAAGGTTCTGTTGATAGACCAGAATGAATGAGGACGAAAGAATAGAGCTATGGTTGGATAGATTAGTATGTGGTATCAGGTTAGCACAACAAATATTTAGTTTATTCATGTCCATTTAGTAGACGATAAAAGTACGCTAGCCTATAGGTATAAACACAAAAACAATTTAAGATTGCGTCAAACGATTAGACAATTCGCGCAAGAAGCTACAGCGGATTATGTAAACCGCTCTCGTGGTTCGGTTGATAAATACGGAATATCGGGCGCGATAACCCTGCCACCGGTAAATACCAAACGAGCCTACTTTCTCAGTGTGTTTTTGTACGTGAGCGCCAACTTATTCAGTTATAAACAGTGTCAAACCTTGATTTTGCTTAGGAATATGAGCACGTTCCTGTTTACGTTGTCCAGTCTGCTGTTGTTTTGAGATGGTTCACATTTATCCTGAAAGCTTTGCTTGGACGGCAATCACACTGTCGTTTTGTAAAACTGCAGGAAAATGGAACCACACAAAAAATTACTCCAAACAGTGTACCCTTTACCGAAACCAAATGATGACTACAGTGTGCATACACAGGTATAATCCCACTACCAACAATGCTGATGGAGGCTCACGGAACACCAAGCGATTACTGAAGTTATGCTGTTTGCTGTACTACTAGACTCCATGGTTATTACGGAGCCTTTGTCCCATACGGGTCTCTCAATAAGTACAGCGAGAACTACTGATCGGCCACATGTCCAGGTCAAACGACATTCAACTCACTGATTCGCCCCCGTCTTGACTTAAATAGTTAAGATTGGCAATATATTTTGTCATAGTTGTAATAAGAAGAACTTTTTTGGGGTACTTTATAAGCGACTGAACATTCAACCGTATATCAAGCTGATTTAGAAAACGCTCATTTTCGAAAAGTGTCAATTTCGGCAGGATACGAACCAGCGATCGAAACGGCATGTTCGTACTTAGCAAGTGATCTACCGGCTGAGCTACGATGTCCTGCCGAAAGATCGGAAATTTCACATTTGGAATTAGTTACCCACTCAATCCACTGTGTCACAAGAAATCTACCAAAAGACTAACCAGGTCGACTGCCCAAGCAAGACTTCTCAATTAGGTCACGTTGGGATCCACTAACGTCATTGATATGCATTTAAGCTGCACTACTGATAAGTCTCTCCAGCTGACCGAGAATGTGCATCCTCAGACCACAACGCATGTTTTATCGCTTTACTCGGAAGGTTTGTTTAATCTGGATTCGTCCTCCGTACACTCTCGACAAATCACAGGTGAGTTTATGTCGACCTATAAAATGTTTCCTCAGCAATTAAATTCGAAAAGATATACACTTAATCCGAATCAATCTCACTTATGCCATTTGTCAAAGCTACAACAGCAAGTGGGTCGCTTGAACTGCATAAAACGTCCTTTCTGAATTGTGGTTTGCTAAATTTGAAACTGTTTGAATCTAGTTCACCATCGTCATTAGTAGATGACCTCAAGCAACGACCGGATGACATTTCGAATCTTCAGACAACGCGGTCACCTTTAACATAGTGTGCGACCTCTGTTGGCAGCGCCAAAAAGTGAGTCAGTTGCTGCTGGCCTGCTTCACGCATCGGTAGTCTTGTTTGAGTATGAAATCTCTTTTTCTGTATAAAAATTAAACTAGCATTATTATCTTAAATATTTCTGCGATCCTTAATTATTTTAAACCGAATATCAGTGCAAGTAGTTTGCTTTGTTTTCTCTGCCTCCCAGTTAATACCATCCAACAATCGGGTCAGATGTACACATTCATTTTGTGCTTCCTCTAATCTGTGAAATTACAATGATTTGATCTAAGAAGATTTGAATAAAACAACGACAGTGCCGCCGAGAGTTCGTTGGAACAAACGAATACCTGAAACGTGCGTAAATGAGATGATTGGTAAACTGAAACAGACCACTATAGAAGCTAAATGAAGGTCTCAAATGGCGACTGGTAAAACGAGTGTGGTTTAGTGTATTGGAATAGCTGAAAAACGAGAGCGTTTGTCCGACATACTAGCATGTATTGTGTTGGTTTACAATGCTTTGTAAAAGATCATAGTGTAAGTGGATACGGACACGACATTTTTATGGAAGCTATTGTTTCTAATAAATGTTAGTTTGGTTTCTATTCAGAATACACAATTTATACCACGAGTTCAACAATGGCACTTAAATTTCATGGATATCACTTGTTCGTGTGTTATTTCGAAAAATGAGGATCACATTTTGTAATTTTAACTGCAAACTTTATTAATGACATCACACATTACAAAGTTGTATACGGGATGAGGAGCCGGTGTCTATGACCGACCTCATCATTTTCATACAGAGAGTAAAATGAAACAAAACGTTGTAATAAGGAGCACGAATTCGGTATTTTTACGAATATTTCAAATGAGTCGTGGTAGAATTTACTGAAAAACTGCTGATTTCAACTAATCGTAACCAGGCAAGTGCAATTATATGGTTTCAACGAAATGAAAACGGTATATAAATGCTGGAAGGCATTAATAAGAATGCCAGTGATTCTTGTAGGGCACGACAAAATTCTGATAATCTCTCGTTTAACGACTCAAATGGAGAGCGAGTAATATTGTGATGATTGGCTGAAAGTTTCGTACACAATCGTTTCGCAGATGGGAAAACTAGGGCTCTAACAATAGTACAACGATCAGAATGGTACCATTCAGAATTCACGACAAGATAAGTGACGTTTTTATGTTAACTAGAAATTCGAAGAGACTTTTCTCTCCAGTGAAACTCACCGTCTTTTGTGACCATCTGTTGGCCTGCTGTTCGGTGACGATAACCGCGGTTATTCTTTGAACTCACAGCACCCCTACTGTGTCCTGTCTTCCACAACGTGCTGCTACTGCCTTGCATTTCGTATGACTTCGGTCACGTGCGAACGAGTCTCGCTTAACTGTCACAGAAGATGGCGTTTGCGAGACGTCACGTCCGGACAAATACTACTCACGTGAAATGTCATTCAGACCACTATAGAATACATTTCGCTCAATGCAGTCATCAGCATTAACATTCACTCTCATACCCTTGTCATAATGATTACACGGGAATGTGTAACGAAATATGACAGACGTCTAATTACGACTTTCGGGCGGAATAAATGAAGCTGTCTGCTGTATTGTTGACGAAGTAGCCGGAATAGTAAAACCTGTCTGCAGTTAAAGTGGCTGGTGCTTATTTCATTCAGGTAGTGGTCACAGATGGAATGATCTCAACAAATTGGAACGAGGTGCGTACATTACTTAACGAATTTGGTAGCTTCAGTGAACAAAGTCGACTCGGGATCAGCGGAGTTAATCTATAAGTTAACTGCATTCAAATGATCCATTAACAGAACCCGAAGTAATTTTGTGTGACCACGTAGAATTTCTGGTTTATACCTCTTTCACAAGAAATTCCTTATACGAAGCGCAACCGGGTAGTTAACAGAAGTTTGTTTCTTAGACTCGTAGAAGCGCACAGGTATGAGTGCGACGTTGTCAGCGAATCATCTTTGCGCTGTTAAAACTGTCAAAAAAGACGAGGTCATGGTAGATACTAGGGTCCCATCAAGGGTATTCTTGACGTATTAATGTATCCTCTTAAACAAAGTATAGGTTCAAGAGTTCCTCATTTACGATATACCATGGTGATTGCGCAACCGTCGTAGCATGTTAATGGATCCAACGGCAGTGTGAGTAATGATATTTTCAACTTGGACATCACCCACAATTGATCACAGCTGTCGCATCCCCATAGACTTTCCAGTCGGCCGACGGAGAAGCCCATAGATTTTGGTCTTTTCTGACATATCAGCAGTGTCTATAAAGATGTTCAAGTTTGCTCACCATTTCTGAATAAATTAGTAAATGAAGGGGCGCAATCCATCTCACAGTTTCTCCTTTTACCGTTTTACTAAGAGCAGTATCCTTCAGATAAAAGAAAGAGCAAGTTTGGATGTTCGGCTGACGAGAGTGCACCTTCGGGTTGAACACGCTGTGAGCGAACCGCTCCAACTAATTTAGTAAAGGCCGCAACTACCGAAGACTTCAGGTTGGCCGCTGATGCACAGTTGTGAGAAAGGATAAGGTCATTGTAAACCTTCGTTCCAGTTTCTCACTACCAAGAATATGCACGGCGCAGCCCGTATGACATAAGTGGCATGGCCCTCTATGTAGTAGTGTTGAAGCTTGTTAGTAACTCAGAGGTGTAAAACTTTCAAAGTATTTTGCAGTTTTTTCGGTGGTGTCACGTAATGCAACCTACGTTGACCAATAATAATGGCGGAAAATTAACAGGCTGTGGTAGTTCTGAACCGGAATAAGCTGAAAAGCAAACGTCATTGTGTAAAGCCATTTGACAAAAAATCACCGGAAGTACACAGCAGAAAGTGTACTGTTAAGTTTAACGATGAATTAATGTCCTTGAACGAAATCAGTGACTCATTAGAAGGGTGAATTATTTGCACCAGGTTTTATGCATATTTAGACGTAATATCAAGTGATCTTGATCGAAAATCTTAAAAATCTTCACAAGGTCACTGTGGGATTATTTCGAAGTAGAAATCACACCAAACTTTGACGCGGTTCAACAACTACAATGGATTTCGTCTTCGATCTATGTAAAAAAAAGTGGCCGGAAGTGCTTTCCTTTAGAAGGGAACCGAAAACTTCAATACCCTAAGGCCTATTTAATAAGCGAGAGTGCGAGTTAGGGCAACTGACAAATTCTAGAAGACCGTGCCGCACGAAAAGTAGGAACTACTTATGAATTTTAAACGTCTGAATTCTCTGTATTTATTAGTATGAACTAATTGTTGGGATCACAAGTGGATTTTACATACAGCGAAAAGAAAAATGAAGAAAGGACTTATAACCTGGAAGTGGCAAACGTGCCAATTTAGCGTTCTATTCTAAGAATGCTTTGAACCACAACCTTGTCACAAAATTAGAAAGAATGGCTGAATATCATAATTGTTTAGAAAAATAACACGGCTGAAAATGTTGCAGAATAGCTGTCGTAAACTACAGAAAAAGAACCGTTTTTCTAGGAATTCTTCCGCACGGGCTACAAAAGTGAGTGAGTAAGACAGGTTAGTGTGTTAACGGTGAACCAGAGCTAATGGTGTTCAAACTGATAGGGATCCACAGGTTTACTCTTGGCTATCAAAAGGGCAATGATGATGTTTTCATAGCATATTTTGAAGTAACACACTTCGACATCCTACCTGTATGAATTTTAAGCTTGCTTTCTGGTTGTCAACCCTTTGGTTTTCCACAAGTATCAGCAACACCGGCCCAGCCAAACTTGTAGTAGATAAAGGCTAACGCTGTGTTGGGGCACTGTTAATGAACCTTGTGTCCCAGTTCACAAATACACACACTTTTATGGGAAACAGAAGCATATTTCCACGTACGTTCTCGTCTCTGTCATGATCAGGAAAAATTGTTTCGAATAGTTTACTGATGTGGAGGGAAAGGGAAGAAAGAAATGAACAAAGGACTACTTGCAGTAGGCTACTAACATGTAGTCAAAATATTAACGAACACTGAACCACATTGAAACAACGCCCCACTATGCACGCATATCTAGGATTGGAACTGGGGATGGCCAGGAAATTTTGGCTGCTCTCACTTATTTAAAGATCAAGTAGGATTTAGGACTTCAGTCGATTCGGCAGTGACCAGAGAGTTCGGTAGTGTGTTTCATTATGAGCAGACCCTAAATAAGAAGCAGTTTTGTTTACACAGTTGCCTACTACTCCATAACCCAAATTCATCGAATGACCTGTTAAGCGTTCATGCTTTTTGTTGGGGGAGACCTATCAATTTTTGATCTGGAGTATGGGGTATTTTATGGGTCAGAAGGAGGCCTTCTCTGAAATGTCTGTAACTCATTGAAAATTGAACGGCCTATGCTAATCCCTCTGGATAGGGAATTTCTTGAGTTCCGTAACTCGTCCAGTGACCCATTTTTGAATATTTTCAAGATGTTGCAAATCATCTTTTAAAATAAGGACGACGGACCTGTTTGTTCGTTTTCAGATGTGGGCAGTTTGTAGGGACGAACGTAGTGAGAAAAACTCCAGGATGGACAGTTCCACACAGTCTCTCCAAGAAAAGCAACGCCATTTGTATTTTTTAAGTCACAGTTGTACAGTTTGTAGGCCAGCTTAGATGGTCCCGTGCTCATGTTTGCATACAGATTCGAGTGGCTTAGAAACACTAAAGTAGTAGGAATCACAAGGCTAATGACATGTTATTTTGCGATTGCTGACATTAAACAGTAAACCACTTTCTACGCATCGCAAGATTAGATAGTTCATATTGTTTTGTGGGGTGCCTACTCCACGACTCGTCGGCGTGTACTCTCGCTGATGAAATTTGCTTTTATGAACTGACGACGACTAGTAGTATACGAACGAAAAGAATAAACAACAGGGTTTTAAGAAGCATCCACGGTGAAGGCTGTTGTTAGCAAGAAACAACTCTGATAACTATTTGTATACCATGATACTAAATCTACGTTCGGTTAGACATTCCTTTAGTCATTCAGTTAACCTCTTATCTCAGCCATACTTGTGGATCTTCCGTAGCAGAATGGGGCGATTGACGTTATAAAAAGTTTTCCGAGGGTAAAGGCAGATGACATATGTAGCCAATCCTGCGTCAGCGGCGTCGGTCCAAAAGTTCCGGACAATCAGTATGTTTAGAGTACATGAATTTCCCTTAGAATTGAGTTCGATATCTGCTGTCTTGGTCCGGAATCAGTCATCTGGTAAACCCTTCAATTTTTTGGAGATCGTTGAAACCGACTGTATTGGTCGGAGGCTTCCCGGATGTGATCTGCGTTAACCTTCAAAAAGAAATATGATTGCGAACTGTTTCCAAACTTCTGAGAGATGGTCAGTCGACAAATCGATCAGACCTACAGTTAGGTTTTCTGTCAAGTCGACCGCGTATCATTTCAGAACAACCGGGAATATCAATCTAGAATACTGACAATAACACGTTGTTCAATATAACCCAACACTTGTCGACAGTTGAGTTTATAGGCCATTGTGTTAGCTAAGATTGAACAGATTTTGAACATTAAGTGGAAACTCATTGTGAGGAAACTTTGAATCTACCTATTCAAGAGGTTAAAGCACCCATCTATCGCCCCCCTTCAGCTCACACTTCATTTATCGTTTCCATTTTCCCTCACATCTCTACTTTTGGGAAAGATTGATCTATATTGACAAAGATGTGTCACGCCACGACATTGTTGTTGACAAAACAGTATTATTGATAGATTTTTTGGGTTGATTAAGAAGATTGTGGGTGTAGTCGTAATGATGATTATGGAGTATACTATCTTAATTAAAATGAAGGTTGATGTTACAGGACAGGTTTACTAAGAGCCAAAGCTACTGGATACTGCTGCCAACTGTGTAGTTGACCGGTAATTAGTGGTGAATATTTATATGGTTGAAAGTGAATGGAAACAAATGTCGCACTAGTCGAAGTATCTGTTTCATCAATCTGGGTGAACACCACTCTAGTCCACTGCTTAAAATTACTGCAATTTTAACCACGATTAAATAAGAAAAACATTCCGGCCATCAAGAAAGTTGTATGCCCAGGCATTTTGTTCGTTGTCTTCATTCACGCACATAAAATTATATGCAGGGTGTTCATATGCAACAGCTTAGAGTAAAAAGGTCATCAGGTAATTCAAGAAGCGGATTACTAGCAAGACTGTGTAATCCATGTCACCCAGATGCAAACAGAGAAGTGGTTGTAGATGGATTAGAATGTTTTATATTTTTATGCTAATAATAGGATTACTTACTCATGAATGATTTAGCAATGCCTAATCCGTTAGTCACAGACCGGTGTTCTGATATGCCTTGTGATGTGACTACTAAAAGATCGTTCCTGTTAATGGACGTTTGTACGTCCTCACACAACAGTACATTTAAATAGCACTAAAACTGCCCTGTAAAAACAGTGGGGTTTTCCTCATCATTTCGGATCATAAGAAATAGCAGTACCAAAATAGTTGGTTGCGACATACCTTAGTATGGATTGAAAGTCAGTATGTATGGAATAACAATTTGGTGTACAGACTGTGTTTCGGTGATGAAACTGTTGCATATTGGCATTTAATGAATTTCAAGTATTGGTGATCGGTCAGTGTATGCTAGTTAGCATCATCAACTGAACTTACAGTGCTGTAAAATGTCACCAACGTAGTTGAACAGAATTTGATCCATTAAATGTAAACAAGTTTAAAATGTAAAACTGGGGAAATGTGGTATCTGCAATTAGTTAAAACATACTATGACCACTAACAAGTAGTCGTGGATTTTCTCCTATAAATGTACTAGTTCCTCGGTCCTGGAAACTCATTAATCAGCACTTTTTGAAAGGAATGATATTCTTATGTCTCTTTTCGAAAACAGTTAGCTGAAACTTCAATTTGAATGCACAACCTGTGAATTATGATCACTATAAAATGCCACAGTTTTTAGTAATAGTGGCCTAAACCGGTAATTTCACGCTAACCAAGATGTATGGTTAAAAGAAAGTGCACGTTCTAACACTCTATTACATAATACTGGTTCAAGTAAAAGTTAAAAATGAGCCCAGAATATTTTCATACTGTCATAGCAGTTTTACTAGGTAGCAAACAAAATTAATCAAGTTGGATGTCGTAAGAGCTGTTCACCTACAATCATCCGATCGAAGTGGGTGAGAAGTTGGTAGGACAAAAACTGAGGCGAACAACTGTCTTCATAATGGCAGTTTGCATCGACTGCTACAGTTCTAATGCTGTCGTAATGACTGCCTATTATAAACTATTGAAGGTAATCAATGTACCTGCTCCAATCGATCAACGACTGCATGCTCTGCTTACCAAGCTGACAGCCCAATAACGGTCTAAATAATTTTCACAGTGCCTACTGAACTAACGACGCTTCATTCACCAACATACAAGGGTGGAGCACAGCCAGTGGACAGATCCATAATGCTTGACAAGCTAGATTCGAAGGGTGAAAACTAACGTTCAGTGTGACAGGTTTAGTAAAAGTTAGAAAAAACTGCGGAATTTGTGAGTTGAAGTAGGATTGGAACCAGCATATATGGGGACCCAACGCGTTCAAGCTGCCTAGCAGTCACGTAACAAAGTCCGAACGGGGTCGCAGAATCAAATGAACCTATCCAGTATTCCGAAGGAAGCGAATGCTCAAAAATGAAGGTGCGGAAGCCGTATATTTGGACCAAACAGTAAAACATGCTAATAAGCATACAGACTGCAGTAGGTTCGAAATGGTAAATTCCAACATAATCAAGTGAGAATTTCTATCAGGTTATGGAATTCTCCGGCTAATTTGGTGGGTTTAATCAGTCGCACCTACTACAATTGTGTGAATAAATTTAAAGGTGGACAGTTAAAACATTTGGTTGTGTTAACAGTGGCCAGTGTGTTGATAATCCACATCATGAAACCAGAGTATGAAACATTGGAGCAGTTGTGGAAACGTATGGCAGAGAAAGTGAACAAGAACACTTGAATAGACGCCATAAACTTGCCTAAAATCTGGATGAGTTATTGTGGAATTGGAACAAATAGCACAACGAGACAGTAGGTCAGTCAGTGCGCTATCTGGATTAAAACTGTGAATGATAGTGCGTTTTTGTTTGCAGCTCAGAACCTCAGACAAATACTCTGTGTACGATTGAAGAACAATTTAAACAGGACGGCTAACTGTAATGCGAACCTAATTCTCCTGATATGGTCTATGTTTTTTTGCAGACGTACCGTGTATTATACGGAATACGATCTGTGTTCCCCATTTAATATCTTCTTTGCGTGCACCTTACAACATCAATCAGACATATTCTTTGCTTCGACGCCTCCGGTATGAGAGTTAAACGAAACACATACGTTCTCCCACGGAGTCAACCGAAATAATTGGTTATTTTATGGAAAAGATTTTATAAAGAGTGGTCAGATGGAGTGGTCGGTCAGTATTAAGACGAACTCTAAGAACAACACCTTTGCATAAGTAAGGAAATGACGGAAATCAACTGAATGCTGTAACGATAGGTTGAAGTACAGGTAACTTGGAAGGTGGTTAGTTTGATGTGGTGGCTAACTGGTTGACTGATTTTTATTGGTGATGGCTTACATATCTACTTTTATATCAGACAACTTGATTTAGGGCAAGTGCTTTTGGTATGTATCCCTAACCCCTTTACTGATTGTGATGTCTTCGTTCGTTTAGAAAAATTCATTTTTTGAGATATTCATTCGCATCAAAAAAATTTAAGTCGAAAACATGAATCTTAACGTACCAATCAAAAAGTGTGATATGCAGCTCGAAAAGTGTCTTATAACACGAAGTCCATCGTTTAGTCTTTCATTATGTTGAAAAAAACTGTTTAACCCATGCGCACATTAGTTACTACATTAACGGATAAGTCACTAATACAATTTTCAGACTGTTGGTAATGTTACTTACAGTTATAAGGTTGAACGCGCGGACCCTACAACATCGAAATTTGCGAAATAATCTTCTCGGGTGCCAAAGTTGATTGTACAATAGAAGGGAAGCAAGCGGACTGTTCAGCTTTAGTGACCAAAACTTTCGCGACTTGGCAGCAAGCTGATTTTTGTACTGTTTTGCCCAGTTTGTTTGCACCAGTTGCTTAATAGAAAATGAATTTTCTTGCATTTGGCTTTTTTTATAGATGTTGGTGAAGCGGATGAGTTGGGTTTAATTGAAGCTATGCGGTCTATCTTGTCGAGCCTTTCGTGCTCCCATATTACAGAAGTTCACATACTCTGTCAAGTTGTAACCACACCAAGTTTCATCATCATAGCAGTATCCAACACGTGAATTACTGACCGGTATATTCATGGGATTGATGCCTGCTTACATGAAAGCGCTTTATCTCCGTGTGATTCTGCTGAGTAGCTTAATGACATTCTTTTTCTCAAATGTTTAAAAAGTAATTAAATCAACGTATCATAAGAAGGCTTTGATTTTGTACATTTAAACAGATCTCGTTAGTGTATAAAGACGACATATGATGCGATATGTCATCTCTAATTATGGTGACGTTTGCATGGACAGTACAGATCGCCAACTATCTCAATGAGTAGCAGAACACGTCTCAAAATGGTTGAAACCTTTGCTGAAACGACAAGCCCCAACCGGAGAGTCCGCTGTTTGAAATCTTGCATTATCAGTTACTAGACACCCCATGATAACAGATCACCAAGTCCACCCAATCAGCTCATTTAAAACATTGTTACACAATCCGAGCCCAAAGCCACTGGACTTTAGTGAGGCCATGTTGACCAAGTTTCACCAACCGGGGGCTACGTTCACAAAAGTAGCTGAAGCAACCCAATGGATTACCGTGATGATAATGACATAATGCTCGGTGTGATTATATGCCTATCCATATCTTGTCTATCTCTATTTGTCTGTCGTAGACAATCTGCATGTTTTACTTTTTTGACCAATTGGGTTAGGCGAAAGGTTAACATGTCGCAACATGTCTTATTTCTGCACTGTTGAAGTTGTTAGATGGAACCCAATGTTTCATACAAAGCATCGTAGTGTTCAATATGTTTAGTCTTCCACAGTTACTGCCTAGCTTGTTACTTGACGAGAAGATAACGCATATGTACCGAAGTGTCACCTTTCAGAGCCTTCCTTTTTCGTGAATCTTCGGCTGTAAGGCAACACTTCAACTGTTTTTCCCACACGCTGATTCTGGTGAATTTCCTTTTTCTTCTGTCAATAAATAAACTACGCTTTCCTCTGTTCCGAATGATCGGCCAGAGCGAAGTAAAAATGCTTGTTCTTTGGTAGACGACTGAGAGAAGTATGCACAGAATTTCATCTGTGTCCTCAGTGGTGACTGAATGGTATTCTACCTGGACATGGTAGAAAACCAGCCACTATCACACAACCACGTAAATATCCATTTCTGTAAAGCCACTTCTTTCGTGCAAATTTTGCCTACCGCCGACTGGTGCACATATTGACCAATGATAATTTATTCGCCCATAACGTTGAACACAGACGGACTGGGACAAGACCTGTACATATATTGTACGAACTCACATCAGTCACCGGGTGTTTTGTTGTGGACTAATCTTCATCTTTCGTCAACCGACCGTAATTTACGACCCCACGGCGCGTGTGTCTTTCCCTGATGAGTCGCATTCACGTGATCGCGCGCAGTAAGCTAGATGAACCATAAAACTAAAATGGCACGAGTGAAATGCGGGCAGATCAGTCCGTAACCATTAGCCTAAAAAGTACATCACTGCTTGTTGGTATCATTTCTCCCTGCGATCTTCGATGCGCGTCTAATTTATTGCTTTCCCCGTCAACAAGCTGCACTGAATTTACTGCAGTTACCATGACCTGAGAAAATGCGAGAGATCAGTCTTTGATACGTTTGTGTTCAGTTGCTTCTATAGAGGCCGACAACAGACGAAAGACTTTGGTTAAGCTGATTTAAATGTACACGTGAAAATAAATGATAAGGTTCAAAGACATTAGGTGGTTTATTGGTATTTTCTCGCCACAGACTGTCGAATACTGAGGTTTCGAGGTCACCGTTTTAACTAGTAAACTCTTGGAGATCGGAATATGGTACCGGTTCAGTGTACTTTAAGTCAGTGGTTATTACTCATCCGGCCAAATGAATTTTTGGCTCTGGTAGGCTTTCGTGAAACAAAGATTTATAATGTGTATAACACGGACCGAGATAACAGGTGGAACGGTATAAGTCTATCCCTCAAGAGGATGCTTTGATAGTTACAGTGTATAAGTACTGAACAAAACTCGCAGATATCAGAATAATTTTCACAGGCCAGAAGATGTGATAGTAGAATCACAGAGTCGTGGAAACTCTCACGGCCGATCTGTTGACAAACAGATGAATACTCAAGTCTTAGTACACATACGGTGCTGTTCAATACAGAGTCGTTACAACATATGTAGAACTAGTATGGTCAAGATAACCATGTTTTTAATTGCATCTTTTGCATACATAACTATTATATTAAGGCAGAGTTAATGGTACATTGTAAGTATACAGAGTCACGCACGTTCAGTTACATTGAGCAACTATAAATAAATAAATCCGCCAGACATTGGAAGACCGGTATTCAGACGGTAGCCGGATTATGAAAATAGGATACGATTGTTGTAAGTCCGTTGGACCGTTCCATAGATTATACGAGCGCAGGAGCCAACACAGCCATGCTTCTGTTTCATACTTTTCCATACAGAACACAAATCGGCAAAGAATTGTAGCCTTTCATTGAAATCATAGAACGCAGAAACAACTTATCTACTTTCAGGGTAAGTGTAGCTTCGAAGAGAAGCTGTTGACAGGGGTTGTTCATAAATCTATTCACATGTCTTATGCTGATTCTGTTCAGTTAAACTTTAAATTTTGCCATGTCAATAGCAAAAGTGAACATAGGTGCTCACACCCATATGAGCTTAGCAGTAGACTCTCGAGATGAATTGTTATACACGCCTATAACAAAACATTCTTACGGGCCCTTCAATTTTCACTGGTTGTTGATATATATGTTCCATTGTAAGGAACAAGGAAGTACACATATACGTTGAAACCAATTTAGAAATAACAACGAGAATGATAAGAAGAGGGTGAATCAGAACGCGATTTTGACACACATTGTTGTCGGGCCCGAAAAGTATTCGTTGTCCTTACGTACGTACGGCTAAAGTTTGGGTACACTTTTTTAGTTGGGCTAACATCACCCTTATCATGCTTGTGACTGAAAAAACCGTCAAACCAACTTGTATGCTACCGATAAACTCCAACTAATAATCAACTGTAACGCGCACCCTTTAAATGGTTGAGAATTTTATCTCAGAATCTTTAAAAAAAGTTTTCTAATTTCCGAACCTATCAATAACACTTAAGTTAGTGAATCATTGTTAACTCTGACAGCGCCATCCGTTCAACTCCTGGTCTCACATTTCCGCTGTCGAATGCCGAATGGTACAAACAGTGTAGAATTTTTACTGTTGTAATGATTGGACATAATGGAGTGCATGCGTGCAAAGTTTTGTGACGTAACCTACTTCGGTTTGGATGGATAAGCACTCTGCTACACATGAACCGAACGGGAGTAGAAGTAAAACGATTGCATTGTGTGTTAATTTTTTTGCTCCAACCAAGACGACCTAGTTATGGATGCTAAGTTTCTTGAGCTGATCCAGGCTAATGAATTCACATGGCCTGACTCTGTGGATATGAGTTCTGTTGGGTTTTAATAAAGAACCGAACGAATATCATTGTTACACTGAATGGCTGCTTTAGCTTGAGCACAGTTTATTCTGCAGAGACCGCTAACCAAAGCGGCTACAATTATAGCCGGGTTGACTCCATTCCGATATTCTTAATGAGATGGCCATCTGGCTCAGTTATCCGGAGGAAACCCGTATCTGTGCAGAACCCAATTCTAGCAAGCATAGTATCGCGTGCAACCAAACGTTTGAGTCAGTCTGATTTAGACTTTCAGTTAAAGTGACGCGTTGTACTAACCAAACACCATCCCCTGAAAGAATTTACAATCAGTCGTCACTAGATGCTAGAAGAATGGCAAGGAATGTCGCACTTGTTCTTATTATTGAGACTGCAGTTTTGGCTCCCTATAAACTCTTTAACTGTGAAAAACGTCATCTCAGCCTGTTTCCCCAACCTTAGTTGAACGTCGCTATGCTCAAAGAAATGTTGGTTAGAAGTGAAGCTGGCTTTCACCCGTTTGTCAAAATTAGGTTGTGGTAGTCTGCTCAACTGAGTTTGAATAAGATCCGTGTATTCCGACCTAGCTTCCCTCATCAGTTCTCCTCACGGAAGTCAGGCGTTCAAATAACATAGACTCATTCAAGTAGTCCGATGCGCTCTGTTGTGAGATGAAAGTGCTCGATTAGCGATTACTGGTCCCAACTGACTTAGTCAATCTTTCTGTGCGCTCAGGAACAATGGTTACATGGTTTGGAATGTATCCTAATGAAATAGCAACTTGTCATCTGCAGTTGTCGTATCACTGTTGCACCGTACCGGGCTTTTCAGCAAGCAATATCCTGGAATACTGCACACGGAATCGTGACCTTCAAGACTAGAACTGTATACCAGTGCAACTTAGAAACATCGGGTGCATGTTATAGTTCTTGTGAAATTGAAGGTTACCTCCAGCATTTTGTATTCTGGAATCTCCATAAATTTGTATCAAAGCCAAGGAGAACACAACCGTCTCTTCACAGCTTTTGTAAAGCTTGGCATTTTCAGGCTCTCGTGTTTCATTATTGGCGCATATATGGTCACACAGGTTTGAAGCAGTTTGGAGATTTCTAAATGAATTATTTGACTCTGGTTCACTCTTCCTTTTAGGCAACATCCATTGGGACTCCACGGAAATTGTATGGTAATAATCCAGAAATTTCGAGTAGGCACTTAGGTTGTCTGCTTTATTGAAACTCGATTTTAATGGTACACGTTGAGAAAATCTTTCTCATGATTAGACCAGTAGGCTTTCCAAAATCGATGTTGCGCTTGAATTATTTTGTTGAGTCGCCTTTTGATTTACGTGTTTCTCTTGCAACATGTTAAGATGTCAGGATGTGTAACACAAGTAATGTAGAAGGAATGTGGGTATCTTTTGAACGCATTCGTGACAGTTCATTATACGTCCAGTTCGAACAACTTTTCATGCGTACCGACGCCATGAACTTTTGTACTTTTGAACATCACTTCTTGTCTTGTCTATCTGGCTAACAAAAATGGCTTTCGTCTCCAGTATGCTCCGCCACTTGTCTAATAACTGTACCATTTGAAGTTTTGAAGAACTATTCTGCTTATTGGGTTCGGCATAATATTATCCAAAACATGTTCAAGATCAACTGATGAGTTGCATTCGCTTTCGGAGTACTTTGTACCTAAAGATTTCATGGTATTCTAGCGAACACGTACGAGGACTAGCAACATTTTATGTAGTCCGACTACTAAGGTTTTTTCGCACCACTTTTCATAGAAATCAATTTTCAGTATGACTCCTGGCATCTCTCTACTGGACTCGGAGCAATAAAATGAGTGACTGAGCGCTGGTGAACGTGGTTAGGCTCAGCCCCACCGAAGAGCATTGGATGTCTGTTCGGGTATTGCAAGACTACGCAGACATCGGTTTGGCATTCCTTTTGCGATTTTTATCAATCAGGAAACCTCGAATTTATCAATGCTTCCCAGAAATCGATCATTGAAGCATCCATTGAAGTGGTTCACCGATGTAACGTTGCGCTGACAATACATTCGTGATATTAAGCGCCGCAGTAAAAAATGTTCTCAGCCTGCAGGCTATTTATCCAGCTGAGCAGAATCCGAGGAGAATCATGGTTCTAACTGCTTTCAGCTGACCTATTCCAAATAGTCTCTTTACGTTTGAGCTCTGATATTACAAGCAACACCTATCACTTATATCGTTTATCAAAAATGGTTAGAAAGAAGAACGAAACGCAGTTTCCCTCAGTTCTACTAAAGACGCCGAAGAGTTGATTACAGTGAAAGGGATGTTGTTCACGTTTCATCGGACTGTTATACCTCCATCACTACGATATGCCGTTTTTGATAAACTACGGCCTGATCAACTCAGTAGTGAACATAATCGAACCGTTTCGCTCGTATGTCCACGTGATGGTCAGAACATAATGATAATTTACTGCTACTTACTTTGTCTCGTGCTAACGGTGTCCACAAAACGCATTTTAGGCCTTCCAACTGAATTCTGTGACCTGTGCCTTGTGATTAATGACAACATTTGTACACAGATTTACCCGGCCCGTTGCGGACAAGTTTTGTGTTATGATAGTTAACCGTGCACTCTCGCGTTGACCTGAGGTTTAGTTTACTGTCTCATAGACTGCGAATTTCAACAGTATGGTTCCATGGAAGGCGTTCGATCGCGAAGTGACTCTTCACTGAGAGTGACGGTGACTTTGTAATAAAGACGATGAGTGACTGATCAGGTAGTATGGGCTACTGTCATTTACTGACTAAACAGCAGTGTCCGCAACAAAACAGAGTCGACAAAAGGTTTATGAACGTTTTAAAAAGTGAAAATACATCAAATACGACTCATGTGTTAAGTTTTGTAGAGCTGATAACAGTGTTGTGATGGGATTCTGACATGGTCACACACCGCAATTTAAGCAGTCTGCTAGAAATGTGCTCAGAGAACAGGTGTGCTTATGTTGGACTCTGCTGAGTTTATGTTTTGTCGTGTTAACGAACCAGTTTTGGATAACGCTGCTACTCGTGTGTGCTGCATACTATAACTGTCAAATGGATATGTACATCAAAATCAAACTCACTATCTTGTGTGGTTCCAACAACGTTTATTCGTATTCTGAGGCATTTCCAGATTTATGGAGCTGCAAGTAGACACGTTATGCCCTAATCTGGATAAGCGGCGGACAGACAGTCTGTCCTTACCGATTACCTGCAAACCTCACTGCTTAGCGGCGTGTTAAGTTCTACAACTTTCATCAGGACGTGGTGTACAGGACAGGAATCTAAGTAAGACAGATACACTAGCTTGATCAAACAAACAACCATACTGACTTCCTCCAAATGATCATGATACACTCATTGTGAACACATCCAACATAGCTCTTACCGGAATTGAAAAAGAAACATTACTGGTCTATTTGAAATTTAGTATTCCGCAAAGGACTAACAATCTTATTCATACAGTGAAACATGTTCAATGTTTTTATGACCGATTAGAATCTCCGAAACCAACAACTTCTGATACGTCCAGCTGAGTTGATGCCAAACTTGTTTATTTACCTAATCACTTTCACTGAACCGTCAATTTTGCCTACTCACGAAGTCCCACATAAACACATTGCAAAACTAGTGAAAGACGAAGAAATAGTGATACTTCCAAGCGACATAAGGGTTCCGTGACAGTAGTACATAATCGAGCGAATTAGATGGCAAAAATGCGTGACATTTCATTTGGAAGTTGGAAATTCAAAATCTGTAGGGAATAAAAAAATATAAATGGAGCAAACGAGTTTAGGGAGCTTATGATAGTTGTGCCGTGCCGGTATCGTTTATCAGCAGATTTTAACTTACCTAACCACAAAAGAATCTGTAATTCTTTGGAATTATGGTACCTCAGATACATGCAAGGAAAGCGTCCCACTCAGACCTATACGATCTATGGTCAACTCGTCTTCTCATTAGCTTGTTCGTTGACCAATTGTGACAATTACGCCATTGCTATCTGGGTTCGATGCATTTCACTTCAGAGATACGTCTCAGTTATTTCACCTGGTCTCAAGTTAAACACAGAGTAACATCAGCCTTCGTTGTTCACCCACTGCTTACACATGTTTGTATGAAGGAAATGATTAGTATTATTCATTGTTGTATGTTTACAAACACGCTGTGGCTTAGCATTCCTTCAGACTGGTTAGGCAAACCCCTTTATCTATGTACTCGTTAAGTAAAATCTACTGTTGCACGCGGTGAATCTATATAGGTAAACAGAGTTGCGATGGATAGCCCATTAGGCCTTCTGTTAAAAAATATGTTTATGGACTATTAACAGCAACGTACTTTACACGATGTGCAACAGGTTCCGTTTAACAGGATGTATGTAGACGATATATTTTGTGTCACCTAATCCAAAGACGAATTGATTCTGCTATACGTTAAGTTGAGTTTCTTGTACAGAACCAACAAACTTACTTTCGAAGCTGAGCTCGGCGGAAAAGTGGCTTTTATTAATGTCTTGTTGACTCGAAAATCACACACCTCAGTATCTGGAAGCACACACCACAGCAACACTTGGTCGGGAGAGTACCTCTAGGTTACTAACCTTGCGTCCACATATAAAGATCCGTACGCACACTATTCAATAGAATGCGTCAAACTGTTGCATCTTGTAAGGTAAATGAAGACAAATTATGATAATATGCAACACTGTTAGTTAGTGTTTACCTTTTGCGCTTCATTGAGAACTGGGCTAAGCCAGTTGATCCGAAATATGTTATCCCAACTGGTTTATTTCTTTTTGTACCTTCGAGAGGATAACACTTTCGACCTTATCAGAAACACTGACTTTAGCCTTCAAGCGAACGAGGGACCCGTGATTAGTGAGAAGACGACACTGATACCATAACAATATAGGAACAACCCTGCAATCCTAGCCACCGACTCCAAAGTGATCTATGGTTTCGTTTGTAACCACAGAAGAAAGCGACTGAGAACACTCATCAATAAATACATTCTCGTTCGGCATCCGTGAACTCGCGCCAATTCCATTGGTAGATGTCCGAAAGAAACTGGACATAAGATGGGTGCAATCGCGGCCTCTTAACTTACATGCCGTCCAGAATTATGGCACATTTTGAAACCTGATGAGGCTGTGATACTTCGTCAGCCAAAGTAAATTATTTGTGCGCTTCAAAGAATGCTTGTCTCTGTCGCTTATCTTAATAATATTTACTACGTTTTTGTGTAGTAAAGTTTGCTCTAACGCAAGTTCACTTACGCCTCAACCACATACTAAAATGTCAGTTTAAACCAACTCTTGTCATTCCAACTTTCATCATACACATCTCTCCGAACGCTTATTTTCACCAGCTAACTGTTGACCAGTATTCCTTTTGGTTTTCACGTCAATGCTCACAATATAATGCCACTTTATCCGGAACGCCATTGATATGCCACCATCGTATATATTGTTCTATGATCTTATTCCAGGTTCGAATACCATTTATGAACGGGTGATCGTAGATGCCGGTTTGTTGTTTAGAATAGCATAAACACTGGTGGAGATAAATTGTCTGTGTCATGCATAGTTAAAATGCGATAGAGGCAGTTATCAAAAGTTTATGTCTTTTTTGGCTGGACCTTTTACATACCTTAAAATTCATTCCGGTCGAAACATATATTCGTTGTCTGTTATAGTAGTTCTGGTGGCTTTTTCAGAGTGACGTCCAGCATACTTTAGTTCCCAACAGCTCGCAGCATCTTGTCCCAGAATGTTAAATATTGTAACAAATTTTGTTGTCGGTGGCAGTGAAGTTGGTCTGTGAGAGGTAGTTTGTACCATGGTCTTGTTATTAGTAAACTATTTCAACGATGCATTTGATGTCTTTATAATTTAACCTACACTAATCATTTCAAAGGCTTGTAGCCACAAACCAATAAAGTATTTGCAACCTAACCACCACCCCATGGAGTATTGTGTTGAGCTGGCACCTGATGACGAGATGCAGCACACCTTCAGCGTTAATGTGCAGTGAACTTCGAGTGGCAGACTATTGATACGCGCCATTTCTTACGGTGAAAACTGACTCACTTTTACTGTTACTTAGATCCGTTTCTGCTTAGCTTCCTCCTAAGTATAACTACTGGCTGACCTTTATTCGTAATGCCGGAAGAAAATTACCTAGCCTCATTACCGATGTGAAAGTCTGGACGAACAATAAGCACCTTGTTCATCCACCGGACAATCTTGATAGCTTTGGATGTCTTTCGAATGAATTCCTGTCCTTCAGGTATGGAGTCTGAATAGTAGGTAGACGATGACATGGTTTAATGTGGACAATGGTTGTAAACGCGAATCTATGTGTATACCAAACAGTAGTCAGAAATCTGTACACTTCATGGGAGAGAACGAAATAATCAGTACCCGGTCTAAATTAATAATGTAAGCTGAGTCACAGAAACGGATTTCAACTTACGGGGCTCTTCACTGTCAGACATCCAAGAGGTTCATGTGGCAAGATTAGGAGAAAACCGCTTTTACAATGATGTTATTCCTTGAGTTGGATGTCAGAGGCTGGGCCTGATCTAGCTTTCAATTTGTCACGCTCTGCTATCAATGTCAGGCAAGTATTGTTACTGGGGCTGACGAAAACTTCCACACTGTGGACATACGTTGGGCGTGGCTCAATAGTGGGACATGTCAAGGTAAGCTTTAAGGCTTAGACATGTGAAAACCAAACTTATTTTGTTACATTCAGCTACCCTTTTATGCGTTAAGTACCTCCTCTATTCCTAACTTGATTTGCGAATAGTTACCTGCTTATTCACTAACTTCGTTCTCCTTGTCCCCCTGTCAACTTAATGGAGATCATTTGTCCTGTCTTGAAGAATGCAGACTAATCAGAAAAGGCGTATTTAATACTCGGTACTAATATTTTTAATTGTGGTTGGCCTGCTTGATATTTCCGCAAATTTGGCACGTTGAGAACTATCGGTCTTTTTAGCTGATAAATTTTTCAGTCTATACTTTCTTCTAACTTGCGCAGTATTATCGTGAAATTTTGATCCAAACATATTGTAAAATTGCTGATTGTAGACTAGAGACTGTGGACTTTCACAACATTTGTAGAAGAACTTGTGAAGTCCAGATTAACGGTAGAGTGCACCGAATGTCAAGACCTGACGGGCAGTCATTTGCACATCTCCTGGCGAGAGGGTTAAGATACCCACGCTTGTGATGACTAATTCGGGCGGTTGAGTTCAGCTTCTACTAAAGATTTTAATATTGAACCTGGGGTTAGTTGTCGACGAGGAACAAAATGGGACCGGTAGAACTTGGTGCAGCATACTAAAAAAGACAACATTTTCACATTAGGTAAATTTCGTATGTTTTACCTTAGCCAATATAGGTTTAAGTATAAAAGGAAGTTTCGGAGTCGGTGAAGTAGTCAGTTCTGAGTGGTAACCCACAATCTGTCGAATTCTTTCAGTTGGAGGTTAACGCTGAATAAACCGTTTGACCTTCATGGTTCGTACACGAGTGCTGGTCTAGGTACTCATCCAAGGTTTATCCAGATGAAAATCGATTTAGGATTCCCAGCTAGAAGTAGCAACATCCAGATGACTTTGCCTATGTGATCGTCTAAATTTGTGGCTGTCTGATATATAAGATACTTTGGGGGAAGCAATCATTTAACGCTTAAATAAGACGACACGTTATACTTACTATTTATCGTAATGTAGGAGAACTTTTGGCAAACTCACTCCACACAAAGTTTACTTAACCACCATTTTGGGCTGTCTCGTTCTGGAACGATGCACGTGTTTAGCACTATCCTCCCCAATCTATATTTCAGTCATCTAAATGGTCTCATTATTGGATTTAGTCTGAACTGGTCTCATCTAGTATGACATGGTTTTATAATGACCAGTTGGTGAAGGAGATGTTAGCTTGTAGTTCAGTTGAGTTAGCTTGATCTAGTAAATTTCCATGTAAGGCTTCACCTTTTGTTACCCGGGGCGAGAGAGAGTGCATACTGAAAAATATGACGCCTCTGTATATGTGTGTCCGTCAGACAATCTGAGACAAATTGTCACCGGTAAAAGACTTTCATACTCACTTCTTCTACTAGCTCTAATTCAAATCAAATCTTCTTCTATCATTGCAAACAGGAAGGAAATAATTTGAGTAGGGAAACTGGGAGTTCATTCATATTTCTCCTCACAAATTGTCGCTCAAAGTTGACCACCGTCTTTCAGTTTTCATTCAGCGTTATACTCGGTCTAGGTAGGCTCTGCAAAATAATTGATTACAAAGCAGAATGACAAATTTTTGATGAATTGAGTACGTTTTACAGTAAGGTTGGTTGGTTAAAGACAATTGTGGTTATCTTAAGCACGCAACCAATGCGATATAGTAAATATGTGATGCTGGAACCGAATACTACAAGCACACGAATCTGTACATAATAAAGAATACATATTCATACCAATTGTCATTCGACGAAGTTTCTTAAATCCTGATCCGATTTTATTTGTACTGTTACTCAATCATACTAGTGGAGGCCAGAAGAAGTAAAACATGCACTGATGCGTCCCGTTTGTGATACGGCCTAGACTCAGGTTGATAAACCTAATCTAAGCCTAGGAACAGAAATTTTAATTCCGGCTTGTGGTCTCTGTGGGGATAAGTTCGTTTCAAAAACACGCACACACCAAAGCACTCCCATCGTGAATCCATGAGCCGTAGCAAAGAACTCGACAACCCATATGCAGGACCTTGGTAACCAAACAAGAGTAGATGAATATTACCGCCCCTGAGAGGTCAACAGGCCCGTAGCCGGAAAAATTAATTAAACCCGACCGAGCGTGCAGCGGAAACCGTTTTGGTGGACGAAGGGTTGAATTCATACTGGCAGTCAAGGCTGTGGTGAATGTTGAGGTGAAAAGTTTACATCACGCACGAGTTCTCCCCCCTCCCCACGAAGACTTAGAGGAGATGAGTCCCTTCGGGCAACCGAATTGATCAGTGTTCATGTGTGTCTACCGTGGTGATGGTGATGACGGAGATTCAAGGCAGAGAGAGGTCCACAAGTACCAGGGTGGAGGTGAGATCTTGTCTGCTCGTTGTTTGAATGTGTAAATGTGCTCATAAACTCAAAAACCCGTCATTTAGTCTACGTCCTGCTGTGTTTCTGAACGTGACCGCTCAGCTGATCCTACTGGCACACACACAGCCAATGGAAAGGCGGCAGCCTCACGACATAACGATCGATGTTACAGTGTTTGCTCGGTTGAGTCACTCACACACTACCTAGACATGGCATTACGAATCACAAATGCACAAGCGCAGCAACATTAACCCTACTGGGGCTATAGCAACGGCTTGGTTGTCATGACAGCCGATGTGTGAGCACCAGTGTGTGCGTGTATGATGGGCTGAAATTAGATCAAGGCACTCTCCTAATCAGCTAATTACACCACACAGGATGTTCGGTGCACTCTGGTTTCTGATTTCACTACCGTTTTATCTACATTGCGTCTGCTTGAAGGGCACCACCACTTTGAACAAAACGCTCAGACCACCAAGTTCCGACCTGATGTAAACTAACAATCTGCCAGCATAGCATTCTCGGGATTACGCACTATTCCAGCTGAGACTAGCCGAGACTAGTTTCAGTCTATCAGATAGCGAACCAACTATATTTATTAAATCCTCTCTCCTGAAACTTGGCCTACTTTTTAGATTCCGTACGCCCTTATTATCTTGGATAGATCAGACATGATGTTCGGTCTCACTGAATATGCCCAGAAGTAACCACTACAAAGGTCACGTGGAGCAGTCCATCCTTCTACATAGAGATGTTGGTAGCATTAAGGCAAGTGTGGACGTTTCATCCGGACTTGAGTGAAGAGCTAATCCTCATCCACAGAGTCCTCTGTACACCAGTTCGTCTACTAACTGATATAGTCCCAAAAACACGGATTAATCATGACGGGATTTTTTTATTGGGATTAATTCAGCGAGTAAACGAGGAACTAGTTACAACAAATCTCTTCGAAGTCAGGATATTCTCATATTAGAACGTACTGCCCAACTGTATGGTCACGGTTGACTCGACTGGTACAGTTAACTTTCACTCGATTGACGCATATATGAGAAACAACCTTCGTTACAATTCATCTACCCACTTTTCGAGTCCAGCTTTACGGTTTTTAGAATGTTGCACCAGTGGACACAGATGTTTGATGCCGATGCATTCGCATGTTGGCAGCATTTTCTGGCTTATTTTTTTCACGTCCCCCCACGGTTTCCTGAATTCTACAAAGCTTTCAACAGAATATTTTCCTTCTATGAGGATACCAACATCACTCCCTTCATATTCGAAGCATTGTTCATTACATCCACGTACTAAAATGATCTCTCATTCATGTGATCATAAAACCTGTCCTAATTTTGCGCAATTTAAGCCATGCTGATGGACATTTCCGGCACCGATTTCTAACCTTAAACATAAACTGCTTATCAACCATAGTTTCCGGCTGCGTTAAGGCCCTTTCTTCCACTACACAGCAATTTAGTGTGAAGTTGATCAACACTCCATCATGTTAAACAGACTCAATGTTCCTAGGTCAGTCACTTTTGTCAACCGGTATAATAAACTGATAGAGTTCTCATTTCATGAGGCAGATACTGACACCGTTATCTGAAGTGACAACTATCTGACATGCTAACTCATGACAGTGGGGAATTAAACATTCGAAGTTTTGTCGTATCACAGTGAGGCTGTGCGTCTCACAACATCTTGATACAAAAGAGGGTGAACATGCTCAGCGGTTAAAAGTTGTGATAGTTGATTAGAAGTAACAGTACTGCAAAAGTACACGAATATACAAAGTTCACTGCCTCTCTAGGGTAGATTGGAACAACAGTAAAGGAGCTCATGAAGTCTTAGCGGTCACAGTGAACTAGACCGATGAGTCTTTGTTTTTGGCCTCGCACAAGAGATGATTATGCCCAGTTACGACATACAAAATATGATTGGCTTCGACTGATCCTGGTCTTGTCTTTGGATCTGTGTAACAATGAATCTACCACTGGTTGGAGTGAAAGTTTGATTACAGAAAGAAGTCAGTTAGCAACCCTCAAAACAGCGTACAAATGCTAAATTATCTTAGATAGTGAATGACCTGGGTAGTTGAAATTCTGACCAAATTAGAAAATGTGTTTGATATTGTACGGAGTAAAACTTAAACCATGGATTAGGTGAGTTTGCAACAAAACAGCACAGTACACATGTCAGCCATATAAATGCAACCACCTAAACATATTATGCTTTACTATGCTTACAGCTACAACTGATAAACTAGTTTTCTTCAATGTATTTAGTTCATTCATTCCTTTATTGTGCGATCACCAATACATTCGTCTGTGGATGGTATGGCAACATTCGCAAGGACTGAACGTCCAGGACTTCAATATCTGAAATTTCTGGTTTCACAACAAAGGTCCTGATCCATAATGACTGTCCAAAGGGAGCCAGAACATCGTTCATAAAGACTTGTGTATCCGTTTCTCTCTTTTGACCTGCTGTGGAAATGCCTCCTACCCATTGTGTGAATTGAGCGGTCATTACCACGAATGTCTTGCAAAATAATCAGGGCTATAACCTCTAAACGGAATGACCTGGCTTGCCGAATCCAGAGAAGGACTGGGCAGAAAAACTGTGCTCATATTTCTCACTGTGGGTCCCAAATGAACTTTCAAACAGTACAACGGATAAACCACGGTTGTCGCATGAACGCAAGTATAGTACGTCTTTTCTTTTTGAGACTGTAAACATCGTTTACATTAGGTGATGGTATTCACAACGTGCTGACCAATTTGAGAAAACGTATTGCGCGTTGCGCTAATGCTCATTATTAAGTAAATTCTTGGTTAAGCCACAACGAATTAAAACCAAAAGATTTATCGGTTTCGCAACATTTCGACCCCTTCGGAGAACTTTTATCAAGCGATAAAGGTCGAAATGTTGCGAAACCGATAACTTTTTTGCATTAACTTGTTGTGGCTTAACCAAAAATTTACTTTATAGTGCTCACCAATCTTTTTTAGCACTGTACACCCTATTTGTCATTTTAATATTGCTATGCCAGTTAGGCATTAAATGGGTCCAGGCGAAATGTCTTCTCCCAGACTTGCATCGATCATTATATCAGAGATAACTCAGTTAGTTCATGAACGGCAATCAAGGCGCTACTGTTGTCGGCGCCGTTCTAGTTATCGTTTGTGTAAGTTGTGTGCATGGCTTACTGGGCCTTTGGCTCATGCTTGTTTCTTGTTGTTTCCTTTTACAGGATTGTTGCTGGAACCCCCTACTTCGGAAGAACGCTGTCCCCTGATGTCTCCACATTGCCCCAAAGTTGGTCCGTAAGTGTAACGGACAATCGGAGAAGAAACAGCCGACTTGCATGTTAGATTTTGGCAACCCTGCCAGGATGAAAGAAAAGAAGTACCAGGATAATAGTAGTTGTGTTATAAATAAAAGGAGTGCCGTGATAAAAAGAGGTATTGGGATAAAAAAAAAGAGTATCAGGATCAGTATAAAAAAGAGGTTCCAAGTAAATGGGCGAGGGACCGACAGGCACTCTATGTACTCTGGCAACATGAACACTAGCCGGCTTGTAGAGGGTTTGGAGCACCGGGGATGGTGCTTAACGAAGATGGGCGTTGTGTAATGTGCGACCGAAACCAGCAGGCGCGCACTAGTTGAATTTGAATTGGTGACTGAGCGTGCTGCTATGTTGTCGGCGCCGTACTAGTTATCGTTTGTGTAAGTCGTGTGCATGGCTTACTGGGCCTTTGGCTCATGTTTGTTTCTTGTTGTTTCCTTTTACAGGATTGTTGCTGGAACCCCCTACTTCGGAAGAATGCTGTCCCCCGGTGTCTCTACGTTGGTCCGCAGGCTTAACGGACAACCAGAATAAAGACAGCCGGCTTGCATGTTACACTACTTGCGGCCGAGTGAAGAATACTCAACGCTGCAACCGGGGGAGGTCATATATTACACACTAAAAGCGAATCTTCACACGAAAAGTGTGTTCAGACTACTTTCCGATCAACCATGAGCTGAAGAATCGTTACGTTTGGTTTTATGTCACCTGCTAGTTTCATGATGGCTGTTGCAGAGAAGTGCTGAATATAAGTGATTTAGCCTACTGGGACCTAACATACTGGTTGTCTCTGGACCGACGGTGTATTATGAGTACGCTGGTGACTTGCTAATCCCAAACGGTCAACGCTTTCGCGGCCGCGCACGTCACAACGCCATGTATTCATGTCACTACGACTTGTGACACCGATAATTCCCTTTCGTACCGCAAGCTTTCGTTTACGGCCGCGTAACTGATGCCCGTTAAAATTGCGGACGCACGTTCAAATCATATTTCACTAGACCATCCAGTTCAACACCAATTCTTCCCAACATCTAAAATCAGTGTTAAAACGCGGAAGACTTACTTGGATAACATCTCTTTATCTCGGTGTCGGACCACCAGGAGTTGGCTTACTTGATTTAACATGCTCGTATAGTAGCTGCTTTGGCGTATGGTCATCTCCCATCCGACGGACATGACCTAACCAACGAAGCTGATTCAGCATCAGTATAGCTTCCACCCCGTCCATGTCCGCTGGCCGCTGTACCTTAGTGTTCGGAACCATGCCCGACCACCAAATACCCAAATTGCGTCTTAGACACTGCAAGTGGAAACGGTTCAGATGGCATACAATCCGCTGGTACGACGCTTAAGTTTCATTGCCGTACAACAGTATAGACAGCAACGTTGAGCGGTAGACAGAGAGTTTAGTGCTCAGCTTCAGGGTGTGGTTCTTCCAGACACATCTTTCGAGACATCCGAAAGCAACACTGGCCTTCGTCATACGAGCTCGTAACTCGCGATTCGTAGGCAGGTCCACGGACAAATTGCAACCCAAATAACACAAGTCTACCCAACTGTCGATAATGTCTCCAATAACGCAAATCTCAGGCGTAGATGACGGAACAGGATCACCGCCCGCAGAAAGAAAGAAAACTTCCTACCTGTGTTGATATCCAATGGAAAACTGGATTCTGTGGTCATGAAAGCCGCGACCAATTGCCGAAGTTCATCGTCACGTTGTGCGAACAGCGCGCGGTCGTTTGCGAACAAAATTGTGCGTGTTGGTGAGGTATGTCGCGTGGTTAAGGCGCCACAACGTCAAATATTCAACTGGTACCCATTCATCCAGTACGCAACCTCAACGCCGTTCTTCGCTGGGTCTTGAAGAGCAACTGTAAGTATTACAGCCAGATATAAACCAAATGGGTTTGGGCTATGACACAACCCTACACACCGTCGGTGACAACGTCAACATTATCGCAGGTTGATCCACACGATTATACCTTCACCTTCATGCCCATGTGCAACATTCTAATCAAACTGACGAACTTACCTTGACATCCAAACTTACCAAGCATCGTCCATAACGCTTTGCGGCACTCGGACATAAAGATCTCGGTAAAATCCACGAAGAGGACATACAAAGACTGGTTGTGTTTCCGGTACTTCTGCTGAATCTATAGAGCAGCAAACACGAAGTTGATCTTACTGCAACTCGCCTGGAATCCACACTAATCTTCAGAAACAGTAACCTCCAAAACTTTCGCATTCAGCAGGCTCGGAGGGACTCTTGCAAGCACCTTTCTGAGCAATTCAGCAGATTAGTGCCTAGATAGCTGTCCGGACATCGCTTGCTAACTCTACTTTTAAATAGCAGTACGATAATTGTGTCCCTGAACACTTAGAACATTATTTCATGCTCTCACTTGAAGTGAACCAGCTGGAGCAATGCACGTTCTAACGCCGTTTCGCCAATGTTCAGTATTTCACCTTGCAATCCGTCATTGCCTGCAACCATTGCGCAGTTGTTTAATCATTGTCTGCATCTCTGGTAAATCCGAGGAGAGAGAAAGTGAGGATTTGATAGCCTGTTGCGACAGGCTGTTCACATTCACCCAACCAATGGTAGCAGGACGCTTTAGTAGGCTACCATAATGTTTGCCCCACACTTTCATGATGTCCTTTGGCTGGGTGCATGAAGTGCCGGTGTCCCTGTCAGCCAGTACTTTGGTAGACTGGGCGAATGGATCGACAATCGCCTCAAGGGAATCGTAGGTATACTTGTATTGGCAGTGTTCGGCATAGCCCTGCATCCGTTCACCTTGTTGCCTGCATCACTCGTCTTTCATTCTGTGAACACGTTCAGATAATGGACAGTGAATACTCTGGAATGTTGCTTTATTGTCGTTATTGTCCGGGTCCATTGTAGAGGCGGCAAATGCCATATTCTTTTCTATTACGAAGCTGGAGATAGCCGTATTGCCGTTTTTTGGCGTTCGACACTGGTCATCTCGATGGCAGCTGTCGTGATCTGTTCTTTGATCTACTGCCAAATACCCTCGAGGATGGTGGATACAGCAGCGTTTTGTAGACGCGCGGCAACGGCGCGTTAAAAAGTAGCTCTCTTCTCACGGTTCCCCAATCGTTTGACATCCATCTTTTGTCGTTGTCCAGATAATCTACAGTAAACGGGCTTGCAAGTATGGCTAAAAAATTTGGCCTTGACCAGTCTATGATCGGTGCTACATTCAGTGCCGCGCATCACCCGCGTGATAGGCATTCCACAAATGTCGCGTTGCCGGAAAATCACGTAACTAAACAAATGGTGATGACCGCTTCGTAAATCAGTCCTCTTAGTGATATAGCTTGCATCCAGCTGAAATCGGGTGTCTATGATTGCTAGCTCGTGAGTAGTATACAGATGGAGCAGACGGTCACCGTTCTCGTTGACTGAACCACTACCGTGGAGTCCGAGGACTTCTGACGAAGCTACCGAGTGGCACCCCACTCGGGCAGTCAAGTCATCCAGAACAAACGGTTGGTCACTCACCGGTGCTGATCGGATTGTGGCGGATAGCTGATTATGGAACTGGTCCTTTGCATTATCAATGTGACACATCATTGGATCGTAAACACTAATAAATGTAACACACTGACCTCGACCGAGTCGCGGGCGCATAGACAGCATTCGAAGGCCGATGTCCTGCGGTTCGCTCATCAACAAAGTAATGATGTGATCAGCCACTTCGAAACAGACGTGCTCTGAGCACAGTTTGTCGAGTAACCTATCCAGCAGAAGTTATACCCAGTACCTCCTTTTCGGAGCTTACCTTGGTCTACAGGCCTTGTCTCACTCAAGGATGTTACGTCGATGCCATCGCGACTCAGTTCCGATCGGTGCGGTTCGGTGTTCTGGCCGTCTTATTAAACTGCATCGATGCACCATTGTGCGCACATTCTATGTCCCAATAGGGCGCGTCTTACGTCTCTGTGTTTGTCTCAGAATAGTCTTCGTGTTGCTGATATTCGAGTGAGCATTGTCTGCCCTAGGATTCATGCTGGAGCGGTCATTAAGGTACAGGAAGAGGAAAGGTTTGGTGATAGCATATTTTCGCCTATCTACCCTACCACAAACTGCAGACCAGGCGACCCGGTTCATCCTGAGCGACAGCCGATGTAGTGTGGTATTTGGTTTACTATGCACTTGTATCGATTATGTGGATTTTGGATACTGCCAGGACCCCCAGACCTAGAAGGAAGAGTGATTAGGGCCTTCAACCAAAGCCTTTGGCTCAAGAACCTGTACCGCAAGCCAGTTGGTCACACATTCATGAGTATACACAATCGCAACAGCATCAACCACGGGCAACCACCAGATTACAATGGCTACGCACAATCTCGAGAGTCACACCTATTAATTCATTACATATAAAGTACTACTGTAGAGACAAACGAGTCCCCGACACACAAAACCAGACGAGGAAGAAACAAACATCAGGCTGAACCAAAACACCTCACACTGACACTATTCGCAACGAACGCATCTGCCTTTTGTCTGGCTGCTCCCGTCTGGCCAGCCCGCGGGATCAAAACAGCACACAAGCCTGATCATCACGTCAAGGTGGTAGAAAACATCAGGCTCTAAAGAGATACCATCAAGTTAACATGCACGTAAACAATTGTCTACCACTTACCCGCATAGTTTGGCGATCACTAGTGAAAATTTAGGTGGGCTGTTGAGAATTCGCGTTGAGTTGACTTATGAAGGTATCACACGTTACTGTTAAGTCAAAGTTTTACTTTCGAATTCTGATTGACCTTACCGCTGCCTTTAAGTCAAGGAGAACGTTAAGGACAATAGAGTACTTTAAGAAGACAGTAAGGTTTTACGTTGCATTCTTTTTCGGGTAGCAGCTAAGAACCGGCACTATATCTAGCATCAAATATATCATGTTATCACTCACATTATTTTTGGACAAGTGTCTGAGAATTGTAAAGATCTCTCGGATCTAGCTTTTCTAGGGCTTTTAGGTACCAGAAATGTTACCCATCACAGAACACTTGTATCGGATCACGTGTTTATCATGAAAGACGACTGTCAAGTATTTTTCAACTGATCACTTTAACACAGTACGTTGTAGTTACTGTTCTATGGAAGAAAGTCAAAGTTATATATACCGAAACTTTCTACAGTTAACTAAATTTGAACAGGCTTGCTGAATTTTTAAGTCTTAAACAAACAAACAAACAAAATTAAGCCAGCCTATTAACTGGTCGTGCTCTTAATCGGCACGCGTTGATAATGTCAATGTGTCGTCCTGTGTTATGGCCGACATACACCTGCAGTTTCATCTAAAACGTGTATTCTCATTTTAGCATCCTAACACGGGACGTCATTGAAAATTGTGCAGTTGAAAATCAAGGGACTGAAGAAGCTCTATTTTCTAGTCTCTATGACTAGGAAGCCGTTGAACAGATGGAAAATAGTTAATCAATGAATAAACCAGCTGGCAAAGAAAAAATGTTTAATTGGGAGAAAACTATGTGCTTCCTTGACACAGGTTGAGATTTTGACTACATATCATAGGAAAATGTCTAAACAGTCAAGATAAAACCAGAATCGAACCTAGAATCGCCTGTAAAGTACTGTATAATGTGATGTATGAAGTGATGCAGAAAGTATATTATTCGACTGCTTACCACTAGATAGCCTCTACAATAGTAGTAGTGAAATAGAAACATTATTGTTTTCTATGAACAATAAATGTTACTCGGTAACCGTTGATGCACTCAACGATACCACTTATGTTAGCATTGCAGAATAGATTTTGAACTACTAACGGCTGGAAGTCGACTGAAGTAACCGAGATCAAACAGCTTTGAAATTTTCATGAGTTCCAGTTTGCATCGGTTTAACGGCAGGGAAAACATCCATGTCGGCTGCACTGAACCGCTTAAAACTTGACTACACAAATGCGTTTTGTTCACTTTGATGACTTTACAGGATGCCACGTAGAACCAGAATTTTCAAAGAAGCCAATTAGCAGAAATGTGGCGTGAATCAAACACTTCGATATATCAGTTTATTGCTAGCTAAATGATCCGTTTATGTCGTGCTATCTGCGAGTCACTTATTCTCACTCGGTAACGACTGAACAGATCCAGTTCAATCAATGTAAATTAGAGAAGTTGAGTCATTCCTCGAAATATCGAACTATCTCCAACAAGGTTCTCCTGAGGCATCTAGCAATTCACAACGTTAATTAGGTGTGGGGTTATTGCTAGACCCTTGTTTTCTGTGACGACTCCTAAGTTGTTGCAGATTTATCATAGAAATTGAATTAAATGACCTCGCATTCAGAACCGTCGTGGACACTAACACAGAGGACAGAAACAATAGGTTATAGCTCACAGCAACCGGTGGTGAAACACCTGAATGGAAGTTGATAGTCAAGAGCTTCTTCTGTTCAAGAAAAATATTTGCAAGTCTACAATCCACTGAGCCTTCAAAAACGTACAAGTTACTTACGACCCTCTTGTGCCATTATCACAGCAGGAAGGAGATTGTATAATCCTAAATGTTGGCTGTATTCAGACAACCAAACTTATCAAATTCGTTTATCATCGAAGGGACTTCACTGGAATCCAGAGGAATGCCAAACCTCTAGGATGTAATATCCTACTCTTATCGACCGCCAAAGTGTTGAATCTGATTAGCAGTTGTACATCCAAGCAACAGAAACGTAAATGATAAACCTCAACCATTAGGAGAGACGTTAGAAGGTACCAAACGTGAAAACATCTTTTGACGGTCACGAAGATTTCATGGGATGGATAATAGGGTTTTAACCTTCAGTTCTTAACGAAAAATCTGTCATTTCTTCTGGCAGTAGGGCTGGATTTATTAAATAATACTTTACACCAACGTTAGCAAACTCAAGGCAGCCAATTAACATAGTGTTCAGCAGTTCCAATAACCTTGATTTTTGTGTGTGGAAATGTATGGAAGTTTAAAGTGCCGGTACGCGGAATAAACACTTTTTCCAGACTACGACTGTTGGAGGTCTCCAATAAATTGATCGGCGCCCAAGTTACAGGACTGTTGTACGAAAAAACAGAAATAATCTACGTTAGATGATTTTACTAAATGATATGAAGTCCGTCCAATTAAGCACGTGGGTGCAACGACAATATTAACGAACATTATATGCTTATCCATAGAAGGCCTCTGTATAAGGTGATTTAATTCAAAGCTTCTGTTTACTTCCTGTGCCTTGAAAGATTCAAATTTATTTAATATGAGCCATAGTGTACCACCTCCACGGTCTTCCTATCAGCTTCTCCTCCAGAAACGCCTGTGACAGACCTCCATTCATAGGAATTAAGTGCTAGTGAATCTTTACATCAAATAGCTTTTAACCCATCAAACCCAGCTTTTACAACTGATTTACTGAGTAGCCTGGCTTACGTTAGATGTTCCTCTCAGTATTAGTCCCAACAAAATGGTATGTAAACAAGCAGGGAGTAACGCATCCAGGGATCAGATTGGCAGCATGGAGCAAACAAATTTCGTAAGCCAACCTGGTGAACACACCTTTCATACATTCACTATCAGGAGGTTTTGACAAGATTTGCTTCTACCAACAAGTGCCTTCATTTCGGGGCACACATACGACTAAACCTTTCAGCCAGTCCACTTTACTAATAAGTACCTAGTGCGAATTATCCTACTGTTGGAGCTTATCAGTAGTACACGTCCTTGTTACCACCAGATTTCAAACTCCGGTCACACACTTATTCGACAGCCGTACTAACCACTGAGCGAATGACAAAAGCTTAGGCACAACGAATTTATCTAGCAAACATTTAGCCAAGTTCCTTCATGAGTAGTGCTCAAGTTACCCGATCACATTGTAAAAATACACAGTCCCTTTTCAAGCAACTCTAATATCAGGAAATATCAGTCAGATGGAGAACGTAGAATTCAGTAAACTTGGTGAACAGTGTGTTGATTACTGATAAGTAAGTGAGAGTTAGTTCACATCCATTAATGACTAACCCGATTTGATGTCAGCCTTCACATTCACATAGATGTCTCAGTCAACTCTTTTGGAAAAGGATCACCTGTCTCAAGTTTTTCATTAGTAATGCATACTGTTGGGCTATTTCGTTTCACGGGTCTGGCTTTTAAAGTCTGATCACCCTTTTATTCCCCAGATACTCAATACTAACGGTTCACAACTACAACAGATTAAGAGCGAAACAGAAAGTCAATGTGTTCTTCCACTAAATCTCTCTTCATAATTCACAGACCATTTGAAATACAGTGAATCCGTTAATCTGAATTTGAATTATCGAAGACAAATTTTCGCCATGGTTTGGGTCTATGACTCAATAAGAATTTTGCGGAACACTTTTCTGTTCAAAAGCGAATGGTCGATTAGAATTTCTACTCATACCGTTTCAACTTGGTTAGCCAGTACGCAGAAGCCAAACAGACGTGTGACATTTGATGAGTGGTTTAACAACCACGTGCTCATGTGCACCTTCGAATTGGGTTCCGTGAGCGTAGAAAGTAAATAGGTGATCAAAGTTTAGTGTAGTCGCATGATTGAATCTTGTTCCACTGGACCATCACATGTAGGTCAAACGTAATTAGAACTGAGACAGGTTGGTAGTCTTGTGTCCTGCCGTGCCGTGAACGTGAGTGTCTGACTCAGCTAGGATGACCTCCGTATACACACGACACGCAAACCCAAAATTCACAAAACTTATGGTTTGAATGCGGTCTGTCGACGGATAGTCTTCGGGCTCAGCCTTCGAGCATAGTAGGAGGTTAATAACAGCGTAATTTTGACCACATGTTTGTTAGATAAATCAACGTGCGACTAACCATGGACATTGTCTTACGACAAGACCCCTCGTCCGCCTATATCACACGCATCACACGCATATGGGCACTGTCTAAAAAATCTTCATCCTTGCGTGTTCAGAATTCTCGTCACCTCCGAATTGACGCTAGTTAGGTACGGTTCATCAGACATGTTCGTACTTTTAATTGTATACGTGCATGCATGCGTGATGTAATAAACCCGCAGGGCGTTCGTTTGTGTGGAACTTGATGAGAATCTTTCGTGTGTGTGCATAATTTGTAATGAAACTAGAGTGATGTGAGATTCAGCTAGGAATGGCATTGGCAATTCTATTGACAAACGAAAATATGCATGGATTTTATATCAGCAGATAGCTGGCTGGTAGCATGGACTATATAATCCTATCATCTTATGCAATCCCAAGATGGTCTTGAACCACAGTGTGGTCCGTTTGTTTGCCCGCCACGTTATAGGTGATTTGAACTGAAAATAGTGTTCACGTTCATCGTAAGATGTAAAGTTACTGACAATTCGATAGATTGGCTTCGTCGGTTAGTACTTCAAAGGGATGCGAATGTTTAACAGATCTGCCCATGAGGATATCATTCGGAAAGTGAATATTATCTACGTCGTTTGCTGACCTTCAAATCAACATGATGCCATCAATTTTGTCCCTGTTTCTTTGTATCAGACAATATCCGTGTAACTGAAAGTCTAACTAGTTGAAATTAAAATTAATTAATGTTTCCATTTCTTCTAGGCAACTATATGAGTTGTTTTCGTTTATCGTATCCTTGTCATAAACAACGTTCACAAGACTGTTAAGACAAAGCTTGCAAATTTAATGAGCCAAGACGGTAAGAATCACGGTAGTCCTGGAATTCTGAGATGATCCGCATTCTTTGGACTCAGTTATGTACTGAAAACATTGAATTAACGGTGAGTTGAAATGTACTCCATGCACGTTTAATGGAAAGCATAGATCCGTAGGGATATTGATCTCAAAACACAGCTCCGGTCGTAATAGGATTGTAGTTAAGTAATCTTGTTTGACAACGGGCATATCAACAACGGAAAAATGAAAAACTATAACCTCTTTATTTTACGAGTCCTCTCAATATTGCCTCATCGTCAGAACATTCTGCTGTCTTCTCGCAGATAGCAAGGAATTTTTCATGTTAATGATATCACTAAGGTCATTCTGGATTTTCGTTCAGATTTTAACCATCAAAACAATCTTTCCTTGTCAAATGGAGTAGACTGCCCAAAGATTAATAAACGCGATAATGAATTCCACATTAATCGTCTTGTCTTGTGGAGAGTGACTAATTGAATGGACTATAAAATGCATGTCCACTTTTTAATCACAGCCCAGACGGAATTATTCAACTGACTTGAGTGGCAAGGCGTCTTGATTTCAACGGGGTTCCTAGTCAGGAAGTTCAAGTCGCAACCGCTTCATTTCCACATTCATTCATGCGTCCGGTTTCCCACTATTTTTCTACTGGTTTCCGCAATCGTTACCTGTCAGTAAGATCCAGACACTCACGTGACATACAACGACGGAGTTGTGAAATTTTAATTCACATCAGCTATTTTTTAAGAAATTCATCCGAAAAATTTTGATAAGAATAAACGAAGAAATATAAAATAGTAATATTTTGTCTACCAGTATGACTTTCCCTAATCGGTCTGCTTTTGTTTTATCAGGTAACTTGAATTACTTTCTGATACGCTAATAAAATTTCAGACATTTGGTTGTCATAGATATTGGCAACGTTTCCTGTATGGCCACAAGAAGAGTGAAGAAATTTCGGAAGAGGAAATGGAATTCCATTAATAAACGTGTGCGGTTCTAAAGTGTCAGCCAATTTCAAGCAAATTGCAGTCAAATAAGATCAATCTTTCTTGCAGATAAATACAGCACATGGACAAAAGGGATAACGTAGGTATGCTTGTGCATGAATTATCCTGAGATTGACCGAAAGGTACGACAGCTTCAGTAGTTTTTTGCACAAGTATGACGGAGAACATAGTATTAGAATGTCAACCAGTGAGGAAGTGACAAGGTAACGATAAAAGTTAGAAAAGTAATCCATCTAACAACCATAAAAATGAAGTGTTGTTATTGATTGTTACATTGTGGCAGTTTGCCAACTGGTCGATTGATGAATTCATGAAGTCCGCAACCCAGTAGCCGGTACCTATCTGCCTCACTCAGCACGTCGGTTTGTGACTATCTCGTGAGTGTCATGTGGACTAAATGGTGAGAACAAGAAGGGAAACTATTGTAAATCGGTCCAAATTGACGTTGCGACCAGACCAGATTTCAGAATGACAACAGATTATAACGCTCATAAACACTACATAGCAATTATTCAGCAACAACCAAGCGCCGTTCCACAGGTTACTAATTACCAAACCTAGCAAAAACAACAGGCTCTTCAGTTATTCTTGCTGATGCAGTCTCAGCATTATAGCAATCTATTCACCCGTAATGTTGCTGCAGTACCCAATATCTGCGTTAGTGAATGTCGGTACTATCTGTTTCAGACAATCCCATCACAACAGTCCGTCGCCAGATTGATTTGGTGAACATTGAATACTCAGTAACATGGCTGGCTAATGAAGTCTTAATGTAACATTTCTAGGCTCCCGGCATGGCTTAGAAGCTCACCTGTTAGAGTGTATGCCATGTAATGGCATGCGGTTCTTGTTACTGGTTCGAATCTGGCCAACGCGCAAGTGACTAACAATCAGATTGCTCCATAATTGACAAAACCGTCGTAGTATCAGTAATACCACAATCTGTTGCGATGGCGCCGTCTATACAAGTGATGTTCCACAATTTTAAACTGCTTATCTCTAATTAAACAGATAGGAAAGGAAGTGTTCTAAATATGAAGTAAGACATACCAGTTTCAAGGTACGAAACGTATTTCAAACACACAAGGCCGGTTATGCACCTTAGTCAAAACGGCATGCCTGTTTTCAGCGGAGTGAATAAAATTTGTAATCGGCATATACTATCACAGTTATTTTTGGCCCAAAAGAAGCCCCTTCGGAATGGTTACTAGAATATTGCTCACTATAAATTTCAGCAGAGTGAGGAAGATACTTATAGGACATCAAAAAGGTTGCAAGCACCTTCACCATATGCCAATAAGTTATCGCGCTGTTTTCGTTTTGTGTATATTATGATCATATCAGACTAAAGTAGACTCTGAGACTATCATGTGAGTGGCACGTTTCTAAACAGGAATGTGAGAAACTTAAACATCGTTGGATTTAAAAGTGTTGACAATTCACGGTTTATCAAGGATGCCATTTTCGAAGCACATACGGTTGTGTCGGAATCTTGTCTGTCCCCCAAGGACTTGTCTTTCTTCTTGTTTCTATGGGATAAAAAGACCACCAGAAACTATGGAGGCCAAAAGACATGACTTGACAACATTGTTGTTGTTACATACACTTTCGATTCCCGTTCTATAAACGATCAAAGTTACTGATAAGAGCCAGGCAAGGGGTGCTCACCTGTCAACGTCAGCTGAAACAGTGTGGTCAGTTTTGATATCAGCTGCTGACCACCATCTTTGGTACAGGAGAATTGAATGACGCCTGGATTTACTGCCTTTCTAACGTTTTAACCATGACAGCACCAAAGTTACTCCGACTACTGACTAAGATCATCTGGAATATTATAGTTAACCTTTCGTGACGCTTCGGTTCCAGTTAAATGAGTCGCATCTTGTAGTGTTCACTTTATCTATCAAGTATGGCCTACAACAGATGGACCCTTTTTCACAGATGGCACTCAACAAACTATAAATAAGAAGGAACGGCTGACATCAGACAATCCATCATTAAATCGGGGGTACTTACGATCTGTACATAAGCGTTTGGCCATATTGCACCCCGATGCTAGATAGTAGTTGCTATAGCCCAAGCTCGATTGGACTTAACACTGTTGAGTTAGATCACCATCCACGTGACGGAAATTATTTTTGGTCGTAAACTACGCAGAAGCTCCAGAAGACACTTCTTTATTGAAGATTGTCATAGCCGCTGTTACACAGTTCAGTGCTTTTTGATACATTTTTCTAAATTGGCCAGCGAAGTTTGCCCATCACTTCTATCTGTTGAACGTTCCCGATGATGGCTATGTTTGAATGTAAGGTGAGCAAACAAGCATGAACGTCATGATCTGAGTCCAAGCAGTCACCTCATAGTGTTTGACGGCTTGTAGAGAAGTAAAACCCAATGCAGTGAGATGCCAAATAACGGACTTATGGGCGTGACCGGCAAGCACATCGTGATGTCCTGGGGACGAAAGCGGTCTTGTGTTGTAAATTGCTGATGCGGTTACAGTGACTATATAATACGCACACTTTCAAATATCTCTCAACATTCCCGGCAAGGTGTTTTCGTAAATTGGACGATTTACGTCCATAAAAGGGAGTTGGTTTGATGGACCTTACAGGGTGTCTCTGATCTAAAAGTCTGATCCGCGAGGCAACAGAATACTGGAAACTTCATCCGGAATCAATGACCCAATAGTCCGATTCAATTAGCAGGACGGGTTTAACCAACCGTTGTCAGATTTTTACTAATGCTATAAGCAGTATAAATACTCTTAGAAAGACCAGGCTTCTAAACAAGCTGCATTGGATAATAAACTGGAGGATATGGATGGCCACAGAACAGTCGATAGGCTCCTAGTTTGCAGAAATTTTCTATTTCCCTCTCCTTGTGTGGAATACAGCAATACTTCAAATGCGGAGAAAATGTTACTCCACACTCTTTGGATCGTACCTCTTAACTATACGACCTTACTCAGTCAGTGAAGAAACATACAACTTTGTGTGTACAACCAGTCTTCTTCCGACTGTTTGAATGTCTGACCTAGTTGAGCGTGAATCAATACCCTACACGACCCAGTTCTCCGGTTGGACATAGTACGAGAGTTTAAATGTCACACAAGCAAAACAATGCAGAACAAGAATTTTTTTGGTATAACCTCTCGAAAATGTAGTAGAATTTTTTGCAGATTTTGACCTATTGAGGTCAGTTGTCCTTTTATGCACGACGTGATTCAGTGTATTGTTTTCATTGGACTATTTATTCCTGTTTTTATTTTAACCTAACTGCAGTAATATATATATATATAAGTAAATTAAGTCTATTCTGTCTTCCCCTGTTCTGATGGAATATTGAACATTATGCTCAGTTTCCGCTCGACGCCCCAGAAACTGATTTGCATTTCCTGATATCCAGATGTTTTACCAATTGTTCCTCAGTAATAAGCAGTTCATTTCTGTGATAGAATTCGACTATAATTCGGATAGAATCTAAACTTGATTCATATCACCTTCAAATCAGGTCTATTCGGCGCGCTTCATATGTAAAGTACCGCCGCTTATACACCCTTTTATATACCATCTGTGTTCCCCAGTTTGCGGATTCACCTATGGCATGTAACCAACTTAGATCCCGTAAGTGACAGGGGAGTTGGATTGACATGAATTGAACGGCATTCACAGTTAGTCACAGCTGTCGCATTCTCGTAAGCTTTTCAGTAAGCTCATGTCGAAAGGAAGCATTTTACTCAAGTTTCTTTTATGTTAAAGTTAATCAGCATTACATACCTCCTTCATAGGTGAGAATTAAGTTCGGACTGCGCCTTTGTGGAGCGACCGTGCTGGTGACTGCGCACCTGACTTCACAGTAAGCACGACCGTATTATCACAAATGTTTATGAGCAATAATCACGCTACCCCAACGGTTCGAAGTGAGACGGAGTACCTGTCCTGTTGAGTCGAATAGATGACCTCAAAATTGAGGCATCTAACTAAGACAAACTCGTAGAAACGAGCAAGTTTGCTGACATTTAATCTGATTGCTGATAACTAGCAGTATAGTTGGAGTGATATAAATCGAACACCATCTACAAGCACTACCGGAGATATGTACTGTTGACCATGCCTAACGAAGACAAAACCAGGAATTAACGCTACTTTATGAAAGGAGCTGAGTGAAAGATGCAGCTGGATGTGACAGTTGTGATCAATTGTGAGTGATGGTCATCTTACAAGTTGTGCCTTTTAGATCGGCGCAGCCAGTATAAAGGTATCTAATTTGGTAATACTATATGCTACTTCCAACCAGACTTGGGTGGCCATTTGCTGGAAGATGGAGGACTGTAAGTTCGGTTAGTCAGACGTTGGAGTACTAGTTTGAACATTTAGAAAAAATATCATTTTAATCATTGCGGAAGTCGTATTGTCACTCAGTTTAAAAGAACAACCCATGCAGTTAAGGTTATCCAAACAACTGGGTTGCTGGTTGGCATTGCGATCTTAACATACAGCCGACAGCCTTCAATGAACGATTGCTATGATTGCAGCGGCCAAATAAGTTTTAACTGATCCTCGTCCGTTCTGACCAAGGACACGTGTAATTTGCATTCCCCGTTCCAAATTAAAAGATTGATTGTAGAATCTTTTTGAACCCCCAGTACACTTGCTTCTCATCTGGTTCACTTTTCTTAGGTTCTGTGTACCCGTGCGTAAGAACCACCTCTTGCTGAGAACCAGCTGGTGTTTGAAGTCCTCGACGTTACCGTGACTACTGACAAAATGTCTGAGTCTCAGAAAAGCCGTCTTTTCAGAGGCACAGAGAACTTTTCCTTGAGGTTAAAAATAAATTAGAGGCTGAATGTAAACACTTAGCATCACAAGGAAAGCGATTTGGTGGACATGATAGTACACATGGTCGTAGCCCACTTAAACGAGCCCCAGGTAGACTGTAAAAGCAAACGCTGCAGTAATCGGCGACAGTTTTGAAGATTATCCCAAATAAGGTTCGTAATCATGCCAAAAATATGTAGACCGAATAAAACCGGTTGATTTATTTACCATCCATTAATCTGGTCTGGGATGGTTGATGTCTTCAGCCTTTTCAATGGTTAGTGCATGCGTTCAAGGCAAAGACCGTGAATTCTGTTACTCAACGGAGATCCGCCGATTAAAGCCAGGTCGAAGTTCTGGATTTGGTGAATACAGTGGAATAATAATACTAATAGATTTTTGCTTAAACAATTTCTCAAAATAACCTTAAATTATATATGACAGGCACAATAAGCATAGAAATGAAGCAATTGAAATTGGATAAGATTGGACTACTTGAGGTTGAAGGTTCTAAGGTCAAAATTTGTCAATCATTCTAGTGTGACCCAGTTTTCTGCTGATGGTTAACACAATAAAGAACCCTTCTGTCACTACTACACTAATGACTATCATAAATCAGGTCTCTTCGAAGTTTTAAAGCTGAAATAAATAGAGACAGGACGTTTTGGGACTGGACTCGTATGCTGCGTGTTATAAACCAACTAACATTCTACTAGTCACTCTCCTTAGGCAAATGTGCACAACCTGATCAGCATGCCCTGATAAAAATGATATACTCAACCCGTAGTACTTCGAACGCGTTTGTCTTTATAACAGGATGTTCCTCTTATCATCCCTTGAGCCGAAACTATATTCTTAGAGGTCATCTCGCGATGATGGGAGAAAGACAAACAAAACAGCAACGAAATAATTAAGTCCTTCTTAGGATTTATAATTGATATGCCCATTATGCTCTGTGTAATATTATCAGGAAAGCAGCCTATCTGACAACACTCCTGAGGAAGGCCACCCGAGGTGGTTGAAACGTAGAGTATTACAACTTGCTCGTAACGTTGTGTTATTCTTAATCCATTTATCAAAAGCAGCCTATCACTCAAGAAGTTTGTTGCCGAAAACAGTGCCCGAAAGTTTATTCACATAATTTCAGAAAAGCGACCTTTCGTTAATGCCGGCGGATATCGGTTAAAGGTATGCTGCCCAAATAGGTGTGAACGAGAAATATAGGCGGAATACGGTCAAAAACTGACCAACTTGAAAAAGAATGCAAGTGAGATAAGCTAATAACATTATCTTAGTTGAAGGTAGCATATTGGTTACGCATGGCTGAACGAGGAGAGAGTCATGTTATGTTAAGAGTAGAAAAGATCATTCAGTAGACGATTTAAGAGAAAAGCTTAATTGTTATACAAGATTTCTGAGAGTACAGGTCACTTACCTAGACTGTATATGTTACAGTGAATTCTCTTCGTGCAATAGGGAAAGCATCAGACCGGAAGAGCTGTTACCACCGATTATGAAGGGATTCTACCAGAATACAAAGTGCTTCTTCGCTACTGGTAACGAGGACAGCATTTGAACCCATCGTGCTATAGTGTTTAGCCTTTAGTAAGCTGTCTTAACCGTCGTACACAGATAATTCGGTTGTTCTCAGAAGGGTCGCCAGAGAGGAATGCAATGTTAATTGGACAGCATCACACTTTTGACCGAAAAACGACGCTTCCTAAAATACTTGGAAAATACTTGAAGATTGATCGAGGTGGCTATAGGGAGGGAGTGCAGAGACCTCATTCTTTCTCTGTGGGTACAATATTTTGAGTGAGATCTTTTTGTTCACACGAGCGTTACAAACATGAACTTCGTGCGATAGCGATCTCTACACCTGCACATATTGTATTCGGCGCACACAACATTCAGGCGTTTCGATGTACCACTGAGCTTATGCTTCTTAAATGGGTAGAAACGGTCACCAAGAATATAGCCATTACTGTTCTTAAAATAGAGAGCGATGATAACAAGTTCTTATTTTACGTGGTGTAGATAACTGGCCAATTCTAAGGATGACATTTTAAAGTATAGAATAGTTTCATCTCGTAAACTAAGATATGAGATTAGTGGAGCCCAAGTATCTTCTCTTGCTAACTTCACCAACCTAAACTAGGTTTGCAACGGGAATTTATTTTACTAGTTGGTAAAGTTAGCGAGATATAAAATAAATGTCAGCATTGTGCGACTGTTTCACACTAGTGATGGAGTGATAACCACTTCATCCGTAAGAAGGGAATCTGTTCTCATCAATGCCCCGGGGGAGCCTATCCATGTTTAACGTACGGTTCACGTCTTGTCAGTATTCGTAAGGAAGTCGGAAACTCGTTCTTGTAGTCTGATTGAAACGATGATGACAAAGTAATTTTCGATGAGTTGGTTTTGCTCACTAAAGACGAATTTCATTAGGACCATTAGAAGAGCTTCGTCATCATCGGTGGTATATGAGAATAACCGATAAAGAACAGCCGATAGAAGCTTTGCTAGTGGAAATCATAACTTCTCACATTTTTTTAGGACGTAAGTTCAACTATGACGGCGGGCAGCGGGAGACTGTTCTTACGAGAGACCTCAGAGGTTGGATATGTCATCAGGGTAAATCATTACTACCAATTATCAAAAATAGTTCAGTTAATTGTCAATTATGTCCGTTGGCAGACATATTTCCCTAGAAACAGAACAGAGTGGAAACGTGAAGACTGATGTAATAAGCTAATTGCCAAATTAGGGAACTTTATTTAGCTGACTCGAAGAGATTTACGTGCACGCTTCTGAATTCTACTTCTGCTTGTCAGCTTGTGAGAAGAAAGTGCTGGGAAGTAGACTGAAGATGCAATTTCAAAATGTCGGGTTTTTCAGTGCTCGTAGTCTTGCTAGCCTGAAAGCTTGCCTTAAAGTTGACGATATTGTCATCCTCTGCAGTACTTCTTCAAGGCTTTTGGTTCTTGAGGTTAGAGTCAGCCATCGCACAGTAGTGTACACATATAAAACGATGAGAATCCAGTCTTCAAATAGAAACCAGGTCAGTACCAGTCTAGCTTCAGTGATAGTACACTTCTTCTAGGATTCTTTCCGGTAAGGCTAAGTTGATTAGGCAAACAGCTGGAAACGTGCGCCTTCATAACCAATAAGTCAAACATGACAGCCATTGAAGAGTAACTAGCAGTGTAACTTGATCCCACAAGGGAACTTTGCAAATTAAAAAGCACGACACAAAGTGGTTTCGTTGTACAGAAGCCCGGTGCGTCACATAATTACTGAAGGTTATGCTGTAGAGATAACTCGGGACCAACAAGTTCATGGCCTGTCCACCCATCAAGCAAACCATCCATCCGCATTCAGAACAGAATGCTGACAACCTTTGTAGAGCACATTGTCTGCCATGATGACAAACGATATGTGTGACATAATGACTACATGAACAGTATCGAACGTCAACCTATCTAGGGGCCAGAAGCTAAGTAAGTGAATTCGACCGTTTGCTTTACAATCTCTCCTGGGTCTGTTTTTTCCACGAATCCACGTAGTTATCTTTAAGCAGGATTCCGGGAAACCTTCTCCTAATCAGCATCCTGATACAGTTGGATTAGATTTCAACCTGTTTGGTTTATCAAATAAAAAGCGCAATCAAATATCAAGGTATCAATCATTCATTCGTGGATTTTTTAAGTCCTCAATATTATACACTCAAGCTGCGTTGCAAAAAGAACAGCTGACAGCCTTCACTGACGGAGCCAATATAAACAATGCTTTGCAATGACGATTACACTCTATTGGTCGAAACAATTGAAGTAGCAGTGCATTCATTTTAGAGCATACATCACTTGCAGGTTATTACACAGATTTCAAGACAGAAGGACAGAGCCGATAAAACAGTGCATTCAGACGTAGGATATTGTGTGCTTTGAGGTTTTAGGTGATTGTCAGCAAACGGTAGACGAACAAGTTCTGTTGACTGTACACTTACAAAAGGCACCTCATATCTGTATAAGAGCACTGTAATGAGCCATAACAATAAAGAACCAGTTATGAAATTTCTTTTCGGAGCCACTATTAGGAACCAACTTATTTCCAAATACTCACCACTGTTACATCTGTTGAGGTCCAAAGACGGAATGAAGTGAGTGTCTGCGTTGGAAGACTTGATTGACTAAAGTAAAGTCTAGGTACTTCAACTTTCTTCTGCCTATTGAACTAAGAAGCCCAATTATTCGTTTGACACTGACTCCATAATCAGCGGCCAATATACCCGTGGTACACCGGTCCATTTTATTGCTTTTACGACAATAAAGACCTTTGGTGTCATTTGTGGCCAGAATTGAATCCGGTTAACTTAGTGTTAGGGCGTCCACTCTGTTACCGTCTCAAACCGCCTTCGTCGTGAGAAAGAAAAAAACGATTTGCTCGGTCCTATTTAGCGGGACTGTTCAAAGCGGTCGAGACTTTTGGGAATGTTTGACTATAACGCGCACCACTATACCGAGATCGAACCAGCGTATCGTTTAGGAGGGTTGACGACATTTTGACGACGGGAGAACTCACGGTGTCAATAACGTTCGAGCAGATTCAAACTCTCCTTCAACAGCAACAGAAAAAATTCGAGCAAGCGCAGCTAAAACTGGTTGACACACGGACGCAGAAGCTGAATTTCCAGCAACAGACAGCACAATCCAACGAATCTGTCAAACATGCGACAGAATCTCTGACCAGCTCAATCAGTGAATTCCATTTTGACCACGTAACTGGCACCATATTCGAGTCTTGGTTCAAAAATGTATGAGGATATTTTCAAGGTGGAACTGTCAGACGCTGATGATGCTCGGAAGGTGAGGCTGCTGCTTCGCAAACTTGGTACCTCAGAACACGATCGATACATCAACTTTATCTTGCCGCTGAACCTAAGGGATTTCAGTTTTGACGAAACCACCCGGACGCTGTCCCAAATCCTTGGCGACCAGTCATCCTTGTTTAACATACGCTACCAGCGCCTGAAGCTCGTGAAGTCAGCAGATGATGATTGGATGACGTACGCCGGAACAGACAATCGAGAGTGAGAACGATTCAAGCTTCGAACAATGATTGAAGATCAATTCAAATGTCTGATTTTCGCCTGTGGGCTCCAGTCACCAAAAGACGCAGATATCAGAACACAGATTCTAGCGAAGGTAGAACAATGTCCCGAAATTTCCCTACAAGATATCACTACCAAATGCCAGAACCTGGTGAACCTGAAACATGACACCGCCATTATTGAACAAAGCAGTCACTCAAACGTCCACACGGTGTCCTCAAATGTCCTAGTCAAGAGTGCATCAATGTCGGGACGCGACAGCCAAAGGAAACCTCTTACACCGTGTTGGATATGTAGTGGATGACATTATGTCCGATATTGCCCATTCAAACAGTATCGATGCTCCCATTGCTCCCGACGGGGCCACAAAGAGGACCATTGCCATTTCAAGAAAAGCCAGCACTTGCTCAATCAGAACTCCGCAAGTCACACAAGCCCCGATTCTCAAGAGCACAGGTCGTGCTCGCAGCAAGAAACGACGACCACTGGAGGCGCAGAAAGTACGTATTTGTCTCCATCAACGGCAAGTTGGTCAGATTACAGCTCGACACAGCATCCGACATCACATTAATCTCTGAACGCACGTGGCGCCTGATTGGCAAACCTACAACACGCCCCACAGCCAAACTTGCACGAAGCGTTACTGGTGATCGATTGCCCATCATTGGCGAAGTTCACTGTACTGCAGCCCTGAACGGATCACCAATCAGCGGTACCTGCTACGTGGCTCGCAATCCTGATCTGGATCTCCCTGGATTGAATTGGATCGACAGACTGTATTTATTTGACAAACCATTAGTTCAAATCTGCAACCGCACTCGAGCTCAGCAGAAGCCCACGATAATTCCAGAAGTCCACCATCAACTCACAAACGCTTTCCAGCAAAGACACTTGGACGTATTCGCAGAAGATCTTGACTGCTGCACCAAAATGAAGGCAATCTTATTCCAAAATTGAACACCACCCACACTTGATCACGGTCTTCGCATTCAGATAAGCCTTTCGGCTAGCCCACTTCGAAAGGAAGCACTAGACTCGAGTTTCGCTCTAATTAGAGCTCATCAGTAGTGCATATCTTTCGTCCTGGAACTAAGTCGGTATTTCGACCCAAACGTACCGTGCCCTACGCTACGCTGGCAACTGTCGAACAAGAACTGGAACGTCTTCAGAAATCTGGAGTGATTGAACTGGTGAACTATTCAGAATGAGTGGCCCCTATCGTCGTGGTCAAGAAGGCAAATGGAACAATACGACTCTGTGCAGACTACTCTACAGGTCTAAGTGACGCTCTCGAGACGCAACAGTATCCTTTGCCGATACCAGAGGATCTCTTCACGAAGCTGAACGACGGTAAATGTTTCTCAAAGCTCGACCTGGCTGAGGCTCACCTGCAATTGCCAGTTGCTAAAGAATCCAAAGAACCGTTAACAATTAATACCCACAAAGAACTTTGTCTATTCGACCGTCTGCCATTTGGCGTAAAGACAGCGCCAGCCATCTTCCAACAAGTGATATATACGATGCTTATGGATATTCCCGGTGCGGCTGCCTACCTAGACGACATCATAATCATGGGTCACAAGGCAGAGGGTCTGGAACAGAAATTGGACCAAACTCTTACTCTTTTGAGCGAATATGGCTTTCGACTTCGCGCTGACAAATGCAGCTTTGGAATGTCCGGCATCAAATTCCTTGAATTCATTGTGGACAAAGACAGCTGACGACTTGACCCAGCCAACGTAGAAGTCATACAGAAGATGCCGCCTCCAACGGATGTGTCACCTCTACGGTCTTTCCTGGGGCTTGTCAGCCACTACCGTTCCTTTCTCCCGGAGCTCCATCGAGTCCTTACGCTAATGAACCGGTTGCTCATGAAGGGCGTCAAGTGGGAGTGGTCAAGGGAATGTCAGCAGTCTGTTGATCACATCAAAGCCCTGTTGACTTTAGACCTCCTGCTTACGTACTACGATCCGACGTTACCACTTGTGGCCGCAGATGCATCCGACTATGGAATCGGTGCTGTGATATCACATGCGTTCCCAGATGGAAAGGAAAAAGAAATCGCACATGCAGCAAGGTCGCTTACACCCCCTGAACGAAACTACAGCCAGATTGAGAAGGAAGCCCTCGCTATAATCTTCGCAGTGAGAAAGTTTCACAAAATGTTTAACGGGCGACATTTTTCGTTGTTGACGGATCACAAACCGTTGCTTGCCGTGTTCGGCTCAAAGAAAGGAATCCCGGTTTATACGGCCAATCGTCTGCAAAGATGGGCAACGATGTTCCTTGCGTACGGCTTCAGATTACAGTACCGTTCCACGACTAGCTTCGGTCAAGCTGACGCCTTATCCAGACTCATCGGACCACAGACACCGAATGACGATGACACAGTAATCGCAGCGGTCAATATTGAACCTGATGTATACCTCATCTACAGCGAGGCTGTCCAAGCACTTCCAGTGACAGCAGAGATGATCAAGGAGGCTACTGAATGGGACCCCATTTTGAGACAAGTAATGACGTTCATCCGCACAACTTGGTCGCACGCAGACCTTAATGGTGACTTACGGGAGTACTTTCACCGTCGAGAAGCGCTTACGATCGTGGAAGGATGCATCATGTTTGCCGACAGATTAACAGTCCCGGGATATCTCCAGCGACAGTTACTCAGGCAATTCCACAGTGGGCACCCAAGGATCAACCGAATGAAGTCACTGGCGCGCAGTTTTGCGTACTGGCCACGAATGGATAAACAAATTGAGAAACACTGCCAAAACTGCACAACGTGTTGTCTGGCTGCAAAAAACCCTGTTAACTGTTAACTGCACACTTGGACAGCAGCTCAAAGACCATGGAAAAGGCTCCACATGGATTTTGCTGGACCACTCAATGGAAAAACATATCTGGTTATCGTCGACGCCTACACCAAATGGCCGGAGGTTCACATCGTACGACAGCCGAATACGGACAACACTATACAGAAACTATCGGAACTCTTCAGTTGCTTCGGGCTACCAGAGACGTTGGTCACAGACAACAGATCTCAATTCACCTCTTCCATTTTTGAAAACTACTGTCAACGGCTAGGCATCCAACACATGCGATCCCCAGTTTACCATCCTCAGTCGAACGGACAGGCTGAAATGTTTGTCAACAACTTGAAACGAGCGCTGTTGAAGGCCAGAGGAGAAGGTCCCGCAAGTCATGTTTTACAGACCTTCTTGACCAATTACCGAACAACCCCAAATCCGAACGTGCCGGATGGCAAGTAGCCGGCAGAATGCATGCTCAGTAGAAAACTGAGGACTGTTTTTGATATCATGATTCCGCATTCAAACAGAGGGGGAGGACGCAATGCAGAAATGGAAAGACAGTACAATCAAACACACGGAGCTCGTGCACGGTACTTCACAATCGGCGAGCCGGTACTTGTATGAATGTTTCATGGACCGCTGAACTGGAGGAAAGGAACAATTGTCCGACGGCGAGGATCAGTCCTCTACGAAGTGAAAGTCGACGAAGCTACATGTGTGTGGCATGCAAACCATATTTTGACGGAATCACGGAGATGCACTGTACGACCACGAAGGACCAGCCGCGCAGCTCGATATACTGCTGAACACTTTCGACTTGAAGAAAGAACGCCCTAACGAAACCGAACATTCGACAGAACCGACGTTCCAGTCCCAGAACACTGAGTGCAAGTATCCCATGAGGTGGAGACGGCGGACAAACAGATGCTGCAAATCGGTCAAACCCATTCAGGTCGATCCCCGGAAGCAGTCCTATGATTGAACTCAACAACCTCCAAGGGGGAGGTGTTACCGTCCCAAGGCGCATCCGTCATGAGAAAGAATAAAACGATTTACTCAGTCCTATTTAGCGGAACTGTTCAAAGCGGTCGAGACTTTTTATACCGCTATGCTCATCCGCAACCCTAACTCCATTTTTTCCGTTAAATGTTTCCTTTGATGTTTTGGGATTGTTTGACTACAACGCGCACCACTATACCGAGATCGAACCAGCGTATCGTTTAGGAGGGTTTACAACACTTAGCCTCAAGTGAGACGGCAGACTGCAGATAATGGACTGTCATCACCTATACTGAATGAGCACAAACAGGCCCTCTGGTTAACGGTGGATGTTGCAAATCAAGTAGGTGGGATGTTAGGTTAGCTTTTCATGGAAAGCGTCCAAGATTAGTGTATTCGCTCGACAATACCCAATGAAGTCATGAGAACGACAACGTATTGAACAAGACTTTTTTTCTGTGTTTGATCATCAGGCTAATTATAACACAATGAATAAGAATACAGTAGCTGGTGTGAGTCAGAAAATGGTCAATAGAGGTCATGGACAGCGTATTTGTTATCAGCTACGTAATCACTGTTCCAAATCGTGGGCTTCATTGATTGTGGGCCAGGGGAGATTAGGTGTCTGCATGAACTTCTTCAGAGCGTGGAGGTCATGGTTGCGGAATCGGATACTAATGGCCTCGGCAACGGTCAACATTCGGAATCCCATCATTTTTGATCTATTCATTGGCACTCGGTAGACAATCTGAAAAGCGTTCCTCTTACTGACAGAATGACTAGAGTCAGTCAAATGAGCAACAATCACGCTTGAAACCGTTTTAGCCAAATCACTATTCAACCACGTAGGATGATGTTCACGCCCTCTGTCAGACAGTCGTCTTATAGTACGAACAATGTATGATGCTGGACACAAGCAAACAAATGAGTACACACAACAGCTGATTGTAAAACATGGAAGCTTGTCTTTGGGTTAAGGCACGATAATGGATGTTGAACGGAAACTCACGCACAGTTGAGCGGCAAGCTAGGTTGTTTCGACTGACTTTTTGAGCTTTTTCGAGATGACTTCGGCCATGGGATCACCCTTGAAAGGAAGACTGACAAACGCAAGTTTCAGATTCACAAAAGGTGACTTAACTTTCAACTCTACCGCCTGTATTGCCTTTTGAATGAAAGGCATTGGGCAGCCATTCTGCATGAACACTTCTTGTAGAAAGTCTAGCTCATCTTGTAAAATGTCAGGAGTGCAGATCTTTAATGCCCTACCCGTCAGACATCGTATGTGGTTTCGCTTTTGATTTAGCGGAACGAAACTGTCAAAGTGACTGTACTGACCACTCCAAGTTTGTTTTCGGTACACATTGCGTTGGAGTGAACCATCCTCTCTTCTTACTACGCCAACATCCAAAAAATCTACCTGGCCATTGTTGCCTGACTCCTGGATGAACTTAATACTTCTATTGGCTGCGTTGAAAGTTGTCATAACTTTGTTCATGTTAGAATTCTCGTTGACGATGCAAAAAATATCATCAACATAGCGTATGTAAAATGTAAACAGTTCAATGACCACACTCGATTGTTGCTCATTTGACTGACTCTAGTCATTCTGTCAGCAAGAAGGACGCTTTTCAGATTGTCTACCGAGTGCCAAAGAATAGATCAAAAATGATGGGATTCCGAAGGTTGACCGTTGCCGAAGCCATTAGTATCCGATTCCGCAACCATGACCTCTACGTTCTGAAGAAGTTCATGCGGACACCTTATCTCCCCTGGCCCACAATCAATGAAGCCCACGATTTGGAACAGTGATTACGTAGCTGATAACAAATACGCTGTCCATAACCTCTATTGACCATTTTCTGACTCACACCAGCTAGTGTTTTCATGTTCATTGTGTTTTAATTATTGTATTCCCCATTATGCTGAGGTCCGTCAGTTTTTAGCCCTCGGTTGGTTCCACAAATAACCTCCATACTACGAGGGACCCAAATTGTCTTTTAACTTGACTTCTGAATTATCTCCACAACCTTCTCTGGTTCATTTCACACGTTCCTTGGTTTCATCGCTCTACTGACTATTATGCTCACTTTCAGATCAATACATCTTACACTTCGTATTATTTGTCAATTTAGTAAATTCTTTTACATCAACTTTCTAATTTTGGCGCAATCCACTACCGCAAATACCGGATGGTTTACAATTGATATGGGATACACGTAGTTTAAATTGCTTGTTCTGCACCACTGCTTATACACCCATTTTTAGTCGATCGTTTTTCTCAACTTTGTAACTTAACGGATGGAGCGTGACTCAGTTGAATCCAATTAAATGTCCCTGATTAGTATACTATTATTCAAATAGAAACTGGTTTCAGGCGCATAACTCGTATAACCAATTGCATTCTGACCCTTTACAAACAATTGCTTGCGTGTGCTGTTAGCAGCATGCATGGAGAATTTTCTGAGCAGAGGTATGTCATAAACATGCCATTGTGTGAATACAGTAAGTATCGTTATCATCGTCATAATCATACTTGGCATCACCGTAGTCGTCGTCATCATCATCATTATCACCATCACAATCAACATTAGCAACGCCGTCGCCAATGTCGTCCTTCTCGCACTCACTCATCTTCATTTCCAAATTATCACTGTTATTATTATTATTACTTCCGTCATGATCGTCATTGTTGCCATTGTTGTACTGCTCTTCTTCCTCCAATTTATCATATTTGACTTACAAAAGGGACAAAGTTTACCCGGTAGTTAGCATAGCCAACACTCTGCTGATCACACCCAACCGTAATCAGCAAGTCACATTTGAGTGCAGATCATCGATGACAAATACACTTTGAGAATACAGTCCAGTGAACCGGCGACTTACATCAGCACTGTGTGCCGAGTTTCTTCGTACTAAAACTCTCAACTCTGGTCCTACGAAACTAACATACTTTAAATATATCTCAACGTATCGTGCAAAATTGTAGTACAAACGATTCGGCTTGTGTGCTAACACATACAGCGCTAGTAAATGAAGTGGAGATTTTGTATACTATATTCTGCTATTGTAAACAGGACTAATAACACAAGCCAAAGCTGATTTTGGGACGCCACTAAAGCGTACTATTGCAAACTACGGGAGTGAATAACTTGATACATTGAGGTTATTACTGTAATGTAACATGTATCTTCGTTTGTAAGTAGTATAGCACGACTCGTACGCACAGAAACTAAAGCGCAGGTTTCAACGCCGGGAAGACCAGGGATCGGAAGCGACTATTGCAAATGTGTATATCCACCACTATTGACCTATCACCGAAAAGAATGTGGCTACATTACTGCCAAGTGGTTGAATATATGGCAGCCGTAGAAAATAATGTTTGCGTTTGCTGTCCCATAATTTTACATATATATAATTAATGTCTTGCAACAAACAACCTCCTAAGTTAAGCGTCTTTCACGGTTACAAAATTTATGACTACAATCCTGTTGGATTATATTTTTTCTCTATCCAACCACTCTACCATGTTCGGGGCAAGGGCTTCAAGTAAGTCAATCGAAACACTGTTTTTGACCTGGGTAGAATAGTTTGTTCCTGTTGAAATGGATTCACTAAATCCCTGTCTGTTACCTCTAAATTTTGGTTGGAAACGCAGTGTCACGCATAAAATCAGCATCCCCATTCAAGCTGATTCAGTCCTTTTCTTCACTGTCTCGTTAAAAACCGAATTGCACTCGAAGATAACACTTGTGTTTGGTGGTCACTTGTGCGCATACATACAAACGCGCGACTGCTTCTCAAGCACCACACTAAAGTAAGCAGACAACCCAGCGGTCATCTGGCGGTGATAAATCGTTTTCCGGTACCATTTAATTGTCCATCATTTTCGACCTGGGCTGTAAAAGCTTGTAGTTGTGTGATTGTGTATCACATTTAACATTTGAGAACCCGTACTGAGACAACAACTGCGCCTTATCACTCTTTTCTCCAGCGAGCGTTAACGATGTATAACGGTACATCCGGTAGCGAACTGTCAAACTGACTAGGACAACATCTTTCATTGAGGCCAGAAATTATAATTTGATTGGCAAACCGACAGTGCTTTGTGACTTGTGGGATACAGTAAAAACGCACAAACCTGCGGATATCTATTATTTTTATCGAGGTACCTGTTAACCATGAAGTAACTTATGTAGTCATATTGGCCCAACCACATTGGTTTAGTCAAATCACTGTGCAATCCGGATGCGAACTAACTGTGTCGCGTATTAGAAGTGGATTTTTTCCTTATGTTTTGATCGATCTACTGTCGAACAATTTTGACTATTTTGTGAGTATATCTGACCACTCACTCATCCACACACGCAGAAACAGACACAGAAATTTACACTATGGTCCTCTTGAAAATCAATTTAGCATCAACGGAAAGTACACGGTTGGCTGGACTGGGTGAGAACTGTTCACCTTATAAAACTGATGGGCAAGCAATGCAAACATTCATCAGCATTAGGTATTCTCATGCATCACTAAAACGGTTTGAAAATTGAAACAGTTTTTGTGGGTGTTTGTGTGCACAATACGAATGTGAACTAGCTACCTGCCTAATCATTTACCCACCTACCTGCCAATATGCTTGGTGGGTAGTTCACCGTTTTAGCGGAGCTCTTGCTATGAACAATTATGGATGACTGGTTGGTAAGTAAACTCATTTTTATTTGAAGTTACGGGTAAACAAGTTCGCGAGACAAACATCGTTATGGTAATTACAGGACAGAGCTACTTACGTATGTATCACACTTAGTGGTTCCCGAAATAGTGGACCGGAGATAACGTACAACTTGTTGTTTTGTCAACCGATGGTTCACAACTCGGATACTAGACTCTGATCTGGCTGACCCTTTGAAATGACTCTGTGTGTGTGTGTGTATCTGGGCTGGTCGTGCAGCCGTGTCCATTGTCTAGACTGACCACAGTGCGGAGGGTGGCTGATTGTATTGGGTAAATAAACATCACTGGTTTGTTTGCTCCGGGCGAGATCGTGATGTTTTGTTGGAGGCAAACAATTGACATATCGTTGTGCGCCGATTACAACGTTGAAAATTTGGCAGCCGGTCGGCATCAGGAGAAAATACTCACGACATGTCTTTTGGCCGAATTTTTGTCGTTCATAAGATGTACATAATCTTTGTTACTCTGTGTACGATGCTGTACATAAATCACGTAAGTATCACATGAAGTGAAACAACACTGCTTGATCACAAATCTACACATTACTATCAAATGTTATCCCCATACAGTAGTGGCGTGTATAAGAAACAAACCTTATGCAAACCACAAGGTGTATGCGTCACCCCAAATATCTGGTGAGTACTCGTCACAATAACATCATGCACGGACCACGCAAGTGAGATCAAACTTCAATCCAGTGAACTGTCATGTTGAGTTAAATCCAACTTGGCCGTCGCTGATTTGACGTTTTAAAATTTATATGCAAGGTATCTGACCAAAATAAGGAAAGCTGCACATCCGTGCAAAGTAAATCTGTTATGGACCATACGTGTTCAGTACTCTAAATTATATTTGCTTTTCGGTTGACTTCCGTTGCCTTCCACTACGATAAGCCGCGTTTACGAGTTTTCATTATAGGTACAGGGGAATTTCATTGTTGATTCAACAGCCAATACATTTACACAGCTTCACCTTTTGAAACAATTTTCTAAAAATATTGCGGAGCAATGCATCTACTTTTCTCCGAAATCCCTTACTTTCTATGGGTTCACACGTGCACCTACTCTTCAGTTAGTCGTTTCAGATCAGACTGTACGTTCTTTGTTTACCATCACTGTCGATCAGGTCTTATGATTACCAATCAGTAGTGTTCTGTATAAAGTTAATTACCTTATCCGGTGTCTTCTGACTACTTCACTGAAATGAATCAAAGATGCTTGTAGTACTTCGCATTTTAAGATCGATATGGATTTCACAGAACAATTTCTGGAAAGTGTCACAACCATTAGTCAAATGAAGAAACACTTCCAGTATTTCCAAAAATAACGAATCATGTTTATGCAAGTAGTCTGAAGTAAACCAGTCTTATTCTGTAAGTATCTTGACTGAACAGTCTGTTTGAAATCGGCACAAAAGAGGACATGGTTTTCGTTTGTAACACGCCGTGCTACTGTGCGTTGGATGAATATCCATTCACTCGAAGTGAGTGGGCTCATTTAGTGTAAGTCATTTTTATTCCTCGGTACAGACGGCTTAAACAACTTTCGTTTAACGTCTTCAATGGAATGTCGAAATTTCACCTTAAAAAATGATAGTGAAAGTCCCATGCGTGAAGGTTCAAGAATAAGCGATCATATCATGGATTAAGCGGTGCTTTTGTCATATCGCAAGTTGAAGTCTGACCAACTGAAGTGAGAAGTGGTATGTGTCGAACACACTATCCAGGGTTCAAGCGATCAGAACCTATTACCGATATGTTTCTCATCAAAACTGTCCCGCCTGAACTGCGGAACATCTCAAGAGTATATTGCTTTGAGTGACAAATGAAATCCCGAATGAGAGCTCCAGATATTTCACAATACTGGTTAGTTTCTCTGACTTGACCTTCTCATATTAATCCTATGGAACATACTTGTTGTTATCTTGGTCAAATAGCTTATGGAAACACAAAACTGCGGGTGCTTTCTGTGACACGATATGAAACCAGAGAATGTCACACCACGGAGTTTATCACCAACATTTAGAAGAGAGTGGATACGGTTACAGTGACCATAGAAAAATCAGTTCTGTATGAATCTGCAAGACCGCACCAGGTATTTTTTGTCAGACCTCACAAGGTGGTAGGTCTGCACCGTCCAGTTGGGTTACACTCGTATAAAAATCAAGTATTCGGTGACCGAAAGAGATTCAGCACAAATAATTTTAGTGAGGTTATTACACTCGAGCAAAGTGTACCGAGTTGATGGAGACAGCCACACTGTTTTGCTTACTGGCTAGCCGATTCTAGCTGATTCGGACCATTGCTGTTTTACAGCAGTTTACAGCGGGCATATCTGTTCAAAGATAGCTAAGCGTTGGAAACCAGCCCACATACAGTTTTGTCTAAGAATGAGCCAACACTTTTATATGCAATGGCTTTTAGAATTTCAGTTGTAAGTTATAAATGAGGGTTTAAGATAGGGAGGTCATTTGAATAAAATTTCAAATGGCAGGTTCGTTGCTTACTAATAGCATTCACTGTAAATGTTTACTTCAGAATTACAAGTCAACCGTGTTACTTACCCTAAACGTCTAGCTTTCAAACCTCAACGTGGACATCGACTTAAATGCATGGATCAACGGAGCCCATACGGTTTTCGTTTTTTGACAGATAGATGTGTGTTCCCACCCTGGCTCGATAATACTGTTCACACATATAACCAGATGGATCTCATTTTGACCCATTCTTGAGTCCGTGCTGATCGTGAACCATCGCTGGTCAACACAGATTCTAATATCATCTACGATATAGTCAAACGCCATACAAGTAATTAATCGGTGTAATTCTACTTGAGATCACAGATTGTATGGTTTTATATTCCTTCAATAGGAAATGACTCAAGATTAACGCGAAAATACCGAAAGGAATACTGCTCAACTTGTGAAAGTTACCATTGAACTAGTGACCCGTAGATTTTGCACCATTTTCACTGAAAGCAATGAACAGATTCCGTTCACTGAAAGTAGTAATTCATGTTTAGTGGTCTCCCTATAGATGGTACTTAGGAGAACACATAGTTGCAAGCAGTACGTCGATTTGAATAGAGGGAGAGTAGTGTGTTGCTGTTATTCACAGAGATATAGTGACTTCTATTCAAATAAGCAGAGGCTCCTATTCAATCGTTGACGCAAGGTTTAAATAAATAACCTTCTCAACACTGTCCGCTGTGAATTGTGATAAGCTAACAGTCAATACCGTAAGATGCGGCCGAACCTGAGAGGTACGCCGATTGCTGACCCACGCCTTAATTCGTTGGGATAATAATATTTCTGTGCCTCATGCGTAAATTCGTCATAGTGTCTGAAAATCTCTAAAGGTCCACTTGCCGATCCCTAGTTTGAGTGCATGCATAGTGATTAGGAATCAAACTTCTCAAAGGATGAACGGGCGTAACATTATTTTGACATGTGTGCATAAAGGGCAATGTATCATATGAGGGGACAAATATATGTTAAGAGATGAGAAACCGAAATATAAACACAAATTTATTAATAGCAAATATCTATATGAAAGAATCAATGTCCGTAGGTTAGTCTGAGTCGAGAGGAAAAACCACTAATCAATGTTGTATCCAGTATCCTGGAAGGAACTGGGTAGTTTCTTGCACGCGTTGTTAGTCTGTTCTGAGGCTGCATTGAACAACATCTTGCGGTTTTCTTTGAAGGTTCCTTCTCCCATTTTGTTGTCGTCGTTCTACTTATAATGCCATAATAATTCCAACTACGAATTCATTGCCGCTACCTCTCACTAAAGTTTTTACATTAGCAACAGTCGTCGATGTCGTTTTCTTTTAACTGCGCTGGCTGATTCAGTCGCTATCCTGGCTAATGTAAACACAAAATCGCTCAATTTGGTAGCTCAAGTTGCTAACGTTGCTTTCTGGCCTTTTTTCCAGCTTGACCTTTAGAGTACAAACGTTTCTTTAGTGTGCATCGATGTTGCCACCTAGTTTGTCAGTGAAATACTTTCAATCTGAATTCTGAACCACATAAGCAAGTTATCTTCAACACAAGGTTACTTTCCATTGCTGTCCTAACTTTGAACCTACTGTAGCCTCGTTTTGTTGCGTCAACTGGTGGTGATTGGAGGTCGGCGGGATCCCATTAGCACTAGTGAGATTTAGTCAAAAGGTATATTGCAAAATGTTAACATTTCGATTTACTCTCATCAGTCGCCAACGTAAATCTACCAAATTCTATACAAACTGCGTATAGCAACAACAATTGAACGGACCAACCACATAGTGCTGACCTTTCATGCGCTAATAGGTCAATCAATTCCCCGGTAAAGAGATTGATTGCGTCAGCGCCTTATGCGCACACAAAACTGGCCGACGTTGTTTGATTAGAATTGCCTCGCTAATCGCTAACAGTTTCGGGTTGCGACTGCTTAACTATATCTTGAACGATTCGACAGGATCAAGTAGGTTGCTAAAA